>CM029013.1:544355-625217 GCA_016801055.1 Panax notoginseng | reverse complement strand
TCTTGTTTGGTTCAAATCGGTGCCCTCATCTACCTGTCGATCTTATTTCTTTAAAAATACTTGCATTTGATGTGATTGTAAGGATTGATTTGGTTAATCTACTCATCATGCAAAAAATTTGATTGTTTTCGTAAGGTTGTTAGTTTTCATATGGCCTAACCAATCGATTATGTGAATTCAAGCAACCAAACCACTAAAGTCAATCACTATCATATCAAGCCACAAAGCTATTCATTTATTGAAAAACGGATGTCAAGCTTTCTTAGCCCATGTCACAGATTTAAACAAAAAATACGTCAGATTTGAATGATATTTCTATTGTTAATAAATTTCCTGACGTATTCCTCGAAGAACTTCCTGGCCTACCCCGGGAGCGTGAAATCGAGTTTGGTATCGACCTTAAACCTGGTACAAAACCCATTTCAAAACCCCATATCGAATGGCACCTATTGAACTTCAGGAGTTAAAAATTTAACTGCAGGAATTGTTAGACATCGGTTTCATTCGACCTAGTACGTCTCCTTGGGGTGCTCTCTGTTCTATTCGTGAAGAAGAAAGATGGAAGTATGCGACTTTGTATTGATTATCGGGAGTTGAATCATGTCACCATCAAAAATAGGTACCCGTTGCCTCGCATTGATGACCTGTTGACCAGTTGCAAGGCGCCAAATTCTTTTCAAAGATCGATCTTCGTTCTGGATATCATCAGTTGAAGATTAAAACTGATGACGTTCTAAAGACTACTTTCAGAACTCGGTACGGGCATTACGAATTCCTAGTCATGTCTTTTGGATCGACTAATGCTCCTACTCCTTCATGGATATGATGACCGAGTATTCAAGGAATATTTAGATCACTTTGTGGTAGTCTTTATTGATGACATCCTCATTTACTCTAAAAGCCGTGAAGATCATGAGCAACACTTGAGGCTAATACTCCAAAAGCTTCGTGAAAATAAGTTATATGCCAAGTTGAAGAAATGCGAGTTCTGTCTTGAGGAAGTAACATTCCTTGGCACGTGATATCAAATCACGGAATATCTATTAACCCAGCAAAGATTAAAGCAATTCAAAGCTGGGAGCAACCTAAGTCAGTGACCGAAGTACGTAGCTTTTTGGCTTAGAACCGACTTTAATCGATAAGTTAAAGCTACTCAAGCTACAGACCTGGAGCTAATGCGTATGAGGAAGAAAGTGCAAGAAGGTGCTATTTCGGAAGAAAAAATCGATGAAGAAAGGAATACTTCGAGTCAACTTCAGACTTTGTGTTCCTAACGATTCTGACTTGAAGTATAAATCATGATGGAGGCGCACAACACACAGTTTGCAATCCATCCTGGGGATACCAAAATATATCGTGATCTTCGACATACTTTGGGTAGAGCATAATGAAGAGAGAGATAGCGTGGTTTATCTCAAGGTGTCTAACTTGTCAACGAGTCAAGGCGGAGCATCAAGTGCCAAAAGGTCTATTGTAACCACTTGAAATTCTAGAATGGAAGTGGGAGCACATTACTATGGATTTTGTTACTGGTCTTCCCAAGGTTTCTCATGGCAGAGATGCGATTTAGGTCATTGTTGATAGATTGACCAAGTCTGCTCATTTCTTACCGATACGAGAAACTTATACACTTGAACGTCTTGCTCGTATGTACATAAACAAGATTGTAA
The DNA here is from genome assembly GCA_016801055.1 of Panax notoginseng. Taxonomy (NCBI): domain Eukaryota; kingdom Viridiplantae; phylum Streptophyta; class Magnoliopsida; order Apiales; family Araliaceae; genus Panax; species Panax notoginseng. Next base: position 623,547 of record CM029013.1, on the reverse strand, counting down.
GATTGCATGGTATGCTAGTATCCATAGTTTCTGATCGAGACCCAAGATTCACTTCACGATTTTGGGTTAGTTTGCAAAAAGTTATGGGCACGAATTTGTAATTTAGCTCGGCATATCATCCTCAAACGGACGGGCAGTTGGAAAGGACTATTCAAACTCTTAAAGATTTATTAAGACTCTGTGTCCTTGACTTTAAGGGAAGTTGGGACAAGTTCTTACCATTGGTGGAGTTTTCATACAACAATAGTTATCAAGCAAGTATTAGCATGGCTCCATTTGAGGCGTTGTATGGAAGAAAGTGTCGTTCTCCAGTATGCTGGGATGAGGTGGGTGAAGTAATGTTGTTGGGACCGGAGTTGGTAGTATAACTATAAAAAGATTCAAACGATCCGACAACGTATAAAAAACTCACAAGATCGACAAAAGAGTTATGATGATCTTCATCGAAAGGATGTGAAATTTAATATTAGAGATCATGTATTGCTACGTGTTGCTCCATTGAAAGGAGTTACGAGATTTAGAAAGAGAGGAAAGCTCAATCCTCGATTGATTGGCCATTTTTAATCCTCGATCGAGTAGGAACTGTGGCCTATAGACTCGCCTTACCACCAAGTATGTCTCGTGTTCATAACGTTTTTAACATATCTATGTTACGTAAATATGTGAAAGACCCAAACCACATTATTGAATTAGAACCGGATGAGATAGTGGAAGATTTAACGTATGAGGAGGTACCTATTAAAATCTTGGATAAGAAGGATCATATTCTACGCTCCAAGGTTATACCTCAAGTCAAAGTTTTGTGAAGAAATCACGATGTTGAGGAAATAACCTGGGAGTTAGAATCTGAAATGAAGTCAAAGTATCCTCATCTCTTCGACATATCAGGTACGCACCCTAATTTCGAGGATGAAATTTCATAAGAAGGGGAGGTTGTAAGACCCCAACTTTTATGAATAAAGATTAATTTTCTCGAAATATATTTTTTGATATTATTATGGTGTGGATTTGATATAATGTTATAGTTGTGGGTATTATTTACAAATTTTGCAAAGTAAGCAAGTGGTTATATAATATTTGATTGGTCGGGGAATATTCATTTTAATAGGAAATATTCGTACGACGACACATTCATTGGTGGACCCCACAACGGAAGTATTGTCGTAGTTAGAAAATGACATAATTATTTTTTTATAAAATAACGGTGAAAGTTTTACCGTTTTGCCGTTAAACTGTTGAACTACCCGGTAGTAAAGTACAGTAATACGCGTGGTTGCATAGTAGCACGCGGTATTGATTATTGATGCTTAAGTGAGAAGTCACTCAGTTATACTCAATTATTGCTACAGTAATTGCTGCATCATATCTCTCATATTATTGATTCAATTATTGTCACAGTATGATCTGCATAATATTTTTATATTATTAAATCAATAATTGAGACGACAAAGTTATTCATATTATTATTTGCAATATTGATAATGTCTAGAAGTTCTGTCAAGGAGAGGTTTGGTCACCTAATTGCGCGCCAATAAGGAGAAATCCTTATCGAAAAGCCCCTCTTTCCTGAGAACGACCTGATTGTTAAATATTATGAGTTATAATATTAATGATGAATAAGTTCGTGTTAATTAAAGATGAAATTGATAGTTCCATTTGTGTGAGAATTATTAGTGATAGTGGAAATCGACATTTATTTCGATAATAATTAATGTCTGGAGGTTATATTGACCAATCGGGTAATTGACGGATAAATGAGCAATTAATTGCTATTAATTCACATGCTTATAACTATGTGTTCACATGTGTGTACTATTGATTCACATGATTTACTATTAGGGGAGTTGGTGTAAGATTGATAATACTTGCATGGCGTTTGTTATTACAAACGTAGATGAGGCGTAAAAGACTTCTTTTGCGACCTACATGATGAAGGGGGAAGCCAACTACTGGTGAAAGACTCACCAGGGTGAGGCTAGAGCTGCTGTTGTTACATGGGAATAGTTCAAAAAGGTATTCTTCGAGAACTACTTCCCTACTAGCATGTAAGGGAGAATGGAGATTAAGTTCCTAGAACTTAAGCAAGGGGACATGACGGTTCCCCAATATGCGGCCAAATTCAATGAATTGATAAGGTTTACTCCACACCAAGTGGACACGGAGGAGACAAAGGCACGTAGGTTAGAGCAGGGCCTGAAACCCTGGCTCTATAGTAGGATATCAGTTTTTTAGAGTGCATCCTATAGAACCATTCTGGAAAAGACGATAATAGCAGAGGGTGGTAGTGAGGCGTTGACCGAATACCACAAGGAACGAAAGAATAAGGGTAAAGGAGAGGGAGGAAATAAGGCAGAGGTTACCAGTGGTTGTGGAAATATGCCTAAACGAAAGAATTTAAACCCTGGGAATATTGGGGTGAAACAAGGGGATCCTAAACGTAGGATGGAGGCATGCAAGACATGCGGTAAGACTCATCTGGGAGTCTGTTTAAAAGGGAAAATGGGTTGTTATAATTGCGGGCAGGAGGGTCACATATCTCTCAACTGTCCTAATCCTAAGAAAAGTCGTGGCTGTTTTATCTGTGGGTCGATGGACCACATAGCAAGAAATTGCCTGAAGAAGGGGGCGGAGGGTAGTAAGGGTTCTGGTAGTGGTAATTTAGTCAATACTGGACCAACACCATCATTGGGTAGACCCTCAGCCCGAACGTTTAATATGATTGTCCAAGATGCGGTTGCATCAACAGATGTAGTAGTAGGTATCATTCCGGTCAATGAAATAAATGCTTATGTGTTATTTGACTCGGGTGCTACTTGTTCTTTTATAGCATGTGGATTTGCTAAGCAATTGAGATTAAATCCTGAAAAGTTAGAAATACCGTTAGATGTTAAGGTAGCAAACGAGGAGATAATTCCCATTGAAAACATTCATAGGAATTGTTTCATAGATATTAGGGGTAACAGATTATCGGTAGATCTTTTACCGGTAAGGTTAAGAGAATTCGATCTAATTCTAGGTATAGATTGGTTAATTAACCATAGAGCGATAATAGACTGTCATAGAAAGAGTGTAAACCTAAGCTTTCTAAGAAACCTGAGGTGGTGTTTTATGGTAATAAATTACCAGGACGTTCTTGTTGTCTAACCATGACACAAGCTAGGAAGATGTTGAAGAAAGTGTGTAAGGGTTACCTGTGCAATGTTGTGGACACCCAAAGAGTGGGAGCATCATTGGAACAGATAGTGGTTGTTCAAGAGTTCGCGAATGTGTTTCCGGAGGAGTTACCCGGTATTCCACCAGATAGGGATGTAGAGTTTGTGATTGATTTGCTGCCGGGTACGGCACCAGTTTCAAAGGCCCCATATAGAATGACGTCAGTAGAAATGAAGGAGTTAATGGTTCAATTATAAGAACTATTAGATAGAAAGTACATTCAACCGAGTGTGTCTCCATGGGGAGCGCCAGTATTGTTTGTAAAGAAGAAGGATGGGTCGTTACGACTTTGTATCGACTATCGATAGTTGAACAAGTTAACGATTAAGAATAAATATCCGTTGCCCAGGATCGATGATCTATTTGATCAGGTGAAAGGGGAAAAGTATTTTTCTAAAATAGATTTTCGTACGGGGTATCATCAACTGAAAAGTGAGGAAGGAAGATGTACCTAAGACGGTGTTCAGAACTCGTTATGGGCATTACTAGTTTCTGGTTATGTCGTTTGGGTTGACGAATGCGCCAGCCGCATTTATGGATATGATGAACAGAGTGTTCAAGCAGTATTTGAACAAGTTCATTGTAGTGTTCATTGATGATATTCTAGTCTATTCTAAGACGCTAGAAGATCATGTTGAACATTTAAGGATAGTGTTGGAAACACTACGAAGGGAGAAGTTATATGCGAAATTCACTAAGTGTGAATTTTAGCTTGAACGAGTGCAGTTTCTAGGACATGTTATAGATAAAGATGGCATATTTGTAGATCCAGCGAAGGTGTAAGCGGTGAATGAGTGGGAACAACTGAAAATGCCAACCGAGGTTCGAAGTTTTTTGGGGTTAGCAGGATACTATAGAAGGTTCATTCAGAACTTTTCTAAATTAGCTACTCCGTTGACGAATCTAACAAGAAAGTCGGTGAAGTATAAGTGGACAAAAAAGTGTTAAAATAGTTTTCAAGAACTAAAAAGGTGGTTGAGTGAGGCACCTGTATTATCCTTACCAGATGATACAGGGATTTTTGTAGTTTATAGCGATGCTTCGCATAGAGGACTGGGTTGTGTGCTCATACAGCATGACAAGGTCATTGCGTATGCGTCATGCCAGTTAAAGGATTATGAGATGGTCTATCCTACTCATGACCTAAAATTGGCAGCAGTAGTGTTTGCCTTAAAAATATGGAGACATTATTTATACGGGGAGAAGTGTGAGATATACACGGACCATAAAGGTCTAAAATATATCTTTACACAGAGGGGTTGAATATGAGGCAGAGAAGATGGTTAGAATTGATAAAAGATTACGACTGTGATATCTTGTATCATCCAGGGAAGGCGAATGTAGTAGCCGACGTTAAGTCGGAAAGGTAGAGAGAAGCTGTCAATGTTAATGACTCAGAATGAGTTAATAACGGAGATGACAAGAATAGAGTTAGAAGTTAAGTTAACGAGTGAAACGGTGGAGATGTTATTCTCAATAGAGACTCGACCAACGATAGTGGAATGGGTTAAGGAAGTACAGATGAGTACATAAGAATTTGAGCGAATGAAAAGATAATGAAGGATGACGTGAAGACTAAGTATAACCTTGATAAAGAAGGTTTACTTCATTTTGAAGGAAGAATTTGGGTTTCAAATAATTCTGATTTAAAAGAAGAGATTATGTGTGAAGCTCATAGTTCGAGGTACTCGATACATCCGGGTAGTACTAAGATGTTTCAAGACCTTCGTCAGAACTTTTGGTGGCCGAACATGAAGAGGGAGATCGTAGAATATGTTAGTAAGTGCTTAACTTGTCAAAAAGTTAAGGCTGAACACCAAAGACCGAGTGGGTTGTTGCATCCACTAGAAATTCTGGAGTGGAAATGGGAGCATATCACCATGGACTTTGTGGTGAGACTTCCAACAACAAGAAAAGGATACGATGCTATTTGGGTAATAGTGGATCGGTTAAAATCGGCTCACTTTTTACCAATAGGAGTTAGGTATAATCTAGAGCAGTTTGCTAAGCTTTATGTCAAGGAAATCATTTCTAGACATGGAGTACCTATTTTGATTGTGTCTGATCGTGATCCACGATTCACGTTGAACTTTTGGAGGAGTTTGCAAGAGCAAATGGGAACGCATTTGAGATTGAGTACGACGTATCATCCACAGACGGATGGACAAAGTGAATGGACCATTCAAACGCTAGAAGATATATTAAGATCTTACGTTATGGATTTTAGGGGGAGTTGGGATGAACATCTACCTTTAGTAGAATTCACGTACAACAATAGTTTTCACGCTAGTATAGGCATGCCGCCTTACGAAGCGTTGTATGGGAGGAAGTGCAGAACACCACTTTGCTGGGATGAAGTAGGTGAACGTCGAAAGTTGGGACCTGAGATGGTACAACAAGCGGCAGACATGGTGAAGCTGATAAGAACTCGGTTAGTAACGGTTCAAGATAGACAAAGAAAGTATGCAGATCCTCATCGAGAGAAGAGGGAATTTGAAGTAGGATCGTATGTCTTTCTAAAAGTGTCACCTTAGAAGGGAAGATACGTTTTGGGAAGAAAGGGAAGTTAAGTCCAGGGTTCATAGGACCTTTTGAAATTTTAAGAAGGGTAGGAGAGGTAGCTTATGAAGTAGCTTTACCTCCAGAAATGGAAAGAATACATAATGTGTTTTGTAAGAGCCCAACTTATTAATGAATAAAATCAAATTTTCTCTAAATATTATTGTGAATAATAAGGGGTTAATTTGATATAATACTTTGGTTATGGGTGAAATGTGCAAATTTTGCAAAATAAGCAAGTGGTTATAAAATATTCATTTTGTCGGGGAATATTCGTTTGGTCGTAGAATATTCTTGCTGTCGGGAAATATTCGTACGACGGCGCAGCCTTGTGTGGGCCCCATAACGGAAAGAGATTGGATGAAGAAAACGACAAGTATAAGTTGTTTATAAATAACGACGTAGTTGTTACCGTTAATACTGTTGGAATACCCGGTGGTTAAAATACAGTAGCACACGGTATTGCACCAATTATTGATTCTTAAGTAAGAAGGCACTACTCAATAATTGTTACAGTAGTTACTGTTTAATATTTTATTTTATCGATTCAATAATTATTGCGTTGATATTTTATATTATTGTTGTTTCAATAATTGTTGCTGCACAGTATTTTCCATTATCAGATCAATAATTCATATTATTTGAATAATATTATTAGATAACATAATTGGCAATGTGTAGAAAGTTCTGTCTAAGGAGAGGTTTGGTCATCTAATTGCGCGCCAGTAAGGAAAAATCCTTATTGGAAAGCCCCCTCTTTCCTAGGAACGGCCTGGTTGTCATAAATGTGATTCTGTAATATTATTTGTGAATAATTAATTATTGATTCATATGATAAGGAAATATTTGTTTTATGTGGATATAAATGAGGGATATATTTTTGTGGTTAAAAATGAAGGAGTCAATGTTGAAGTTTTTAATCAGTATTTTTGTCGGAATGGAGGTATTAAAAATCAGGGTTTTTGAGATATTTTGCGGGGGTTATAATTTTTAATCCGACCTTGGATCGTGGTAATTTTTGGATATGTTATACATATATAAGTTGAGTATATGTCCACAAATTTGAACCGTTAAAAATGAACGTATGATTTATTATGAATTTTACGAGATCACTGGTTCAGAAATTGTTGAATTTTCGGAGTTTATCATTTTGGTAGAAAATTCTAGAATTGGTGGGCCCCACTCTTGGTTGGTGAAGAAATATACTGAGATTTTTATTCAAATGTGGTGGGTGGGAATTGTAGTAGGTAAAGCCATCAGGTTACAGGTTAAGTCTGCTTCGGCGTGCTAACATTTTCCTATAAATAGAGGGCTAAGTTAGAATTAAAAATCACACCAGAAACAAGTTTTCTCTCTTTCTCTCTCTAGATTATTGAGTGTATTTTGTGAATATTTAGATACTTTGAGAGTTTCTATTCATCAGAGCAAGTTTCTTTCAGCCTTATACCGGTTATTCCGACCAGAAGTACTGATATCTTGAGGTAATGGATATTATTTTCTTCTTAATGATATTATTTTCTTCAATATCATTATGCTAAAATATTGATATGAACTTTTTATCAAATTTGAAACTTTTTGTGTCGGGGTTACTATTCACGTATACGTTACTATTCACGTATACGGCACTATTCACGAATGCGGCACTATTCACCAAAAAATAAAATTTTCCCTTTTTATCCAAGATATCTATTATGGTTACTATCTTTGATTGTATCCATGTTTTGATCTTTATTTTTGAATTCTGCTTCACAATTGATTATTATGAAGTATTATTGATTTTGGATAAACTGTTATACGAATCCCTAATATTTGTCCTTTTGTCTCACTGGATTCGTTTCCTTTAAAATATTTTTCATCATCCTCAGTCCTAAATGATGATACTACTGAATATCTTTGGCCTGTAGTGCAAAGATGAATGATTAACTGATAAATATCTTTGGCCCGTAGTGTAAAGATGAACAGGTGTTGAGATGAACATGACCGACTGGTGATACAAATGAATATCTTTGGCCTGTAGTGCAAAGATAAATATTTGGTTAAAGATGATTATTAATCGATGTTACAGGGATAAAATATTAATGATGGACTTTTAAATCTTAGAAGATAGTAGAATTCTTTCTCTACTTGACTCTTCTAATGGTTTGCTGTTTTCGCTGCAGTTGTTGATCTAAAACTTGTTGTCGATTATATTCTATCAGATTTTTCCCTGTTGAATACTAATGATAATTTGTTGTATATTATCTTAGTCATAATATTCTTTACTGGGCTAGTTGAGCTCACCCTTTTCCTTTTTGTTCCATTTTTCTTCTCAGGAGGTGAGAACATAGCAGGATCTAGTCGGGGTATGGAGTGATGGTTCTAGAAAGATGTTTTAGCTGTCCTCACTATTTCTGTAAAATAGTGTTTGAATAATTGTATTGAGGACTTATTTGAGTATGGATATTGTCTAGAAGATAATATTTGTATTTAAACTCACAGTATGTGTTGTCGTATTTTGCACGACAATTGTATTATTGAAGTTGTAGTTTGCTTTCTGTACCATGTATTTGGCGACTCAGAATAGTGTTGTATACCTATTTTGGGGGCGTCACAGTTGGGATCAGAGCTTAGGGATATGATCCCTGGCTGAGATGTGAGACAAGAACTAGGAGGGGAGAGACGGGGAATTCTTTCGCTAGTATGACCTGACTAAGTTTATTTGGTGTTTATTTGGTCGGTCAGAGTATAGGGATAATATATGACATGACTATTAACCCTTGTTTTATGGCAGTATTTAAGAATGGCAGCTGAGAACGTTAATAATGGAGTAAAGCAGACCGTGGAGACACCTTTGATCACCACCCAGGGGAACGTGCAACAGGAAGGTAATATTCCTCATGTAAACAACGTTACCGAGCAAACGATGAATGATGGAATGTTTAGGAGCTTTTTGCAGTTCATGCAAAATCAGATGAGGGAGACTCGTGTGTAGAATACGGGTGGAAATGATAACAACGGGCGGTTTCTCACAGCTAAGCAGTTCAAAGAATTGGGACCACCAGAATTTAAGGGAAAGCCAGATCCGATCATGGCGGAAACGTGGGTCAAGCAAATTACCAAGATATTCGATGTCTTGGGATGCACGGAGGAACAGAAGGTTCCATTCGCCACTTTTATGTTCCGCGGTGAGGCAGACTACTGGTGGGAGTCTGTGAAGCGTACCCAGCCTGACGCACTCAACATGTCCTGGGAAACATTTCAAAAATTGTTCAATGACAAGTACTTTCCTGAAAGTATTCGTCATATGAAAGAGGTGGAGTTTATCAGACTGGAACAAAACAACATGACGGTGTCCCAGTACGAGGCGAAGTTTGCAGAGTTATCCAAGTTTGCACCTCATTTGGTCAAAAATGAGGAACGAATGACAAGGATGTTTCTGAGAGATCTAAAACCCGAGATTCGGCAATATCTTATCTCTCATAAATTTTCTTTATATTCAGATGTTGTAAATAGGGCTCAATTATTAGAGCGAGATAATGAGTATATGCAACCGAGGGACCACAACCAGGGTCATACCGGTGGCGGCAGTCATCGAAGCAATGAAAACCAGCAGGGAGGAAAACATTCGGACAAAAGCGGTAACCACTCTGGTGGTAATCGTGGTCGTGATAATAGAAGGAACGAGTCGGGAGGAGATTTCAAGAAGATAAGGTACAACAATGATAACGTGAAGACGTCAGCACAAACATCAACTGTTTCTAGGGGAGGAGAACGACCACCGGTCGTTTGTTACAAATGTGGGAAAGAGGGACATATCAGCCCAAACTGCCCACAACAATCCAAGGTATGTTATAACTGTGGAAAGGAGGGTCATATAGCTCGAGAGTGTTCTGTAGCAAAACTAAGTTCAGCGGGGATGGTGACTCCAAAAGTTGTCCCGGATAAGTCGAAATCAGCGGTTCCTGGAAGGGCGTTTGTCGTGACTGGCCAAAATGCGAGAAACCCGAACGAGGTGATCACGAGTAAGCTAATCTTGAATTCTTGCGAAGTTTATACTTTACTAGATACCGGTTCTACCCATTCTTTTATCTCTCCTGCTTGTGCTCAACGTTTAAACTTGACTCCGAAGAAATTGGACTTTAACTTATCTGTTGAAACTCCATTGGGTGAAACCTTCGTTACATCTACAGTTTATAAATCTTGCATGATCCAAGTTGGCACTATCACATTACCTATTGATCTTATCTCTTTAAAGATACTTGCTTTTGATGTGATTTTAGGAATTGATTGGTTAACCACTCATCATGCTAAAATTGATTGTTTTCGTAAGGTTATTAGTTTTCATATTCCTAACCAACCTGTCATACGAATTCAAACTACTAAACCACTAAAATCAATCACTGTCATATCAAGCCACAAAGCTATTCGTTTAATAAAAAAACGGATGTCAAGCTTTCTTAGCCCATGCTATGGATTTGAACAAAGACAAGTCAGATTTGAATAATATTTCTATTGTTAGAGAATTTTCCCGATGTATTTCCTGAAGAACTTCCTGGTCTACCCCCAGAACGTGAAGTTGAATTCTTTATTGACCTTGAACCCGGTACAAAGCCCATTTCTAAAACTCCATATCGAATGGCTCCTATTGAACTCCAGGAGTTAAAAGTCCAACTACAGGAGTTGTTGGACATCAGTTTTATTTGTCCTAGTACGTCTCCTGGGGTGCTCCTGTTTTATTCGTAAAGAAGAAAGACGGGAGTATGCGACTTTGTATCGACTATCGAGAATTAAATCATGTCACTATCAAGAATAGGTATCTGCTACCTCGCATTGATGACCTGTTTGACCAGTTACAAGGAGCACAATTCTTTTCAAAGATCGATCTTCGTTCTGGATATCATCAGCTAAAGATTAAAACTGAGGATATTCCAAAGACTGCCTTCAGAACTCGGTACGGGCATTATGAATTCTTAGTCATGTCTTTTGGATTGACTAATGCTCCTACTGCCTTCATGGATATGATGAACCGTGTATTCAAAGAATATTTAGATCAGTTCGTTGTTGTCTTTATTGATGACATCCTCATCTATTCCAAAAGCCGTGAAGATCATGAGTGCCATTTGAAGCTGGTACTACAAAGGCTTCGTGAAAATAAGCTACATGCCAAATTGAAAAAATGCGAGTTCTGGCTTGAGGAAGTAGCATTCCTTGGGCACGTGGTGTCAAAACATGGAGTATCTGTCGACCCAGCGAAGATTGAAGCCATACAAAGTTAGGAGCAACCGAAGTCAGTAACCGAAGTACGTAGCTTTTTGGGCTTAGCTGGTTATTATCGGAGATTTGTGGAAGGATTTTCTCGAATCGCTACTCCGTTAACCCAGCTGACTCAGAAAGATACAAAATTTGTATGGAGTGAGGAATGTGAGAAGAGTTTTCAAGAACTCAAGAGGAGACTCATTTCGGCACCTGTTCTGATAATACCATCTGGTTCGGATGGATTTGTTATCTACAACGATGCTTCAGGCAAAGGGTTAGGATGTGTTCTCATGCAACATGGGAAAGTCATAGCCTATGCCTCGCGACAACTCAAAGAATATGAGAGGAATTATCCTACTCATGATTTGGAGTTGGCAGCAATCGTTTTCGCGTTGAAGATCTGGAGACACTACCTGTATGGGGAGAAAGTGGAGATCTATACAGATCATAAAAGCCTCAAATATTTCTTCACCCAAAAGGAACTCAACATGCGGCAACGACGTTGGCTTGAGCTGTTGAAAGATTACGATCATACCATCCAATATCATCCTGGAAAAGAGAACGTAGTAGCTGACGCAATGAGTAAAAGATCATACGCGGGTACGAGTGCAATGTTGTTAAAACAAAGGCCCATTTTGTATGACTTGCAAATGATGGAGATAGAGATGAAGGCTCCAAGTACCCACATGATAATATCAAATATACGAGTAGAACCGACTTTAATCGATAAAGTTAAAGCTGCTCAAGCTACGGACATAGAGCTGATGCGTATGAAGAAGAAAGTGCAAGAAGGTGTTATTCCAGAAGCAAGAATCGATGAAGAAGGAATACTTCGAGTCAACTTCAGACTTTGTGTTCCTAACGATTTTGACTTGAAGCATAGAATAATGATGAAGGCACACAACACACCATTTGCAATCCATCCTGGGAGTACCAAAATGTATCACGATCTTCGACACACATTTTGGTGGAGCAATATGAAAAGAGAGATCGCGGAGTTTATCTCGAGATATTTAACTTGTCAACGTGTAAAAACGGAGCATCAAGTACCAAAGGGTCTATTGCAACCACTTGAGATTCCGAAATGGAAGTGGAAACACATTACTATGGATTTTGTTACGGGTCTTCCCAAGGTTTCTCAAGGCATAGATGCGATTTAGGTTATTGTTGATAGATTAACCAAGTCCGCTCATTTCTTGCCGATACGTGAGACTTATTCCCTTGAACGTCTTGCTAGTATGTATGTGAACGAGATTGTGAGATTGCATGGCATGCCAGTATCCATAGTTTCGGATCGTGACCCAAGATTCACTTCACGATTTTGGGTTAGCTTGCAGAAAGCTATGGGCACAGATTTACAATTCAGTTCGGCATACCATCCTCAAACGGACGGACAATCAGAGAGGACTATTCAAACTCTTGAAGATCTATTAAGACTTTGTGTCCTAGATCTCAAAGGGAGTTGGGATAAGTAACTACCATTGGTGGAATTCTCCTACAACAACAGTTATCAGGCGAGCATAGGTGTGGCTCCATTCGAGGCGTTGTATGGAAGAAAATGTCGTTCTCCAGTATGCTGGGACGAGGTGGGTGAAGCAACATTGTTGGGACCAGAGTTGGTATGCATTACTACAGAGAAGATCCAAACGATTCGACAACGTATACAAACGGCACAGGATCGACAAAAGAGTTATGCGGATCTTCATCGGAAGGACGTGGAATTTAATATTGGGGATCATGTATTGTTACGTGTTGCACCATGGAAGGGAGTTACAAGATTTGGGAAGAGAGGAAAGCTTAATCCAAGATTTGTTGGTCCATTTGAGATTCTTGAGCGAATAGGAAATGTGGCATATAGACTCGCATTACCTCCAAGCATGTCTCGTGTTCATAATGTTTTTCACATATCTATACTTTGTAAATATGTTAAAGACCCGAACCACATTATTGAGTTAGAACCAGACGAGATAGCTGAAGATTTAACGTACGAGGAGGTACCTGTTAAGACCTTGGATAGGAAAGAGCATGTCCTACACATGAAGGTTATACCACAAGTTAAGGTTTTGTGGAGAAACCATGCTATTGAAGAAATGACCTGGGAGTTGGAATCAGAAATGAAAGCGAGGTATCCTCACCTTTTTGAAACATCAGGTACATACGTCAATTTCGAGGACGAAATTTCATAAGGAGGGGAGGTTGTAAGACCCCAACTTATTAATGAATAAAATCAAATTTTCTCTAAATATTATTGTGAATAATAAGGGGTTAATTTGATATAATACTTTGTTTATGGTGAAATGTGCAAATTTTGCAAAATAAGCAAGTGGTTATAAAATATTCATTTTGTCGGGGAATATTCGTTTGGTCGTGGAATATTCTTGCTGTCGGGGAATATTCGTACGACGGCGCAGCCTTGTGTGGGCCCCATAACGAAAAGAGATTGGATGAAGAAAACGACAAGTATAAGTTATTTATAAATAACGACGTAGTTGTTACCGTTAATACTGTTGGAATACCCGGTAGTTAAAATACAGTAGCACACGGTATTGTACTAATTATTGATTCTTACGTAAGAAGTCACTACTCAATAATTGTTACAGTAGTTACTGTTTAATATTTTATTTTATTAATTCAATAATTGTTGCGTTGATATTTTATATTATTATTGTTTCAATAATTGTTGCTGCACAGTATTTTCCATTATCAGATCAATAATTCATATTATTTGAATAATATTATTAGATAACATTATTGGCAATGTCCAGAAAGTTCTGTATAAGGAGATGTTTGGTCATCTAATTGCGCGCCAGTAAGGAAAAATCCTTATTGGAAAGCCCCCTCTTTCTTGGGAACGGCCTGGTTGTCATAAATGTGATTCTGTAATATTATTTGTGAATAATTAATTATTGATTCATATGATAAGGAAATATTTATTTTATGTGGATATAAATGAGGGATATATTTTTGTGGTTAAAAATGAAGGAGTTAATGTTGAGGTTTTTAATCAGTATTTTTGTCGGAATGGAGGTATTAAAAATTAGAGTTTTTGAGATATTTTGCGGGGGTTATAATTTTTAATCCGACCGTTGGATCGTGGTAATTTTTGGATATGTTATACATATATAAGTTGAGTATATGTCCACAAATTTTGAACCGTTAAAAATGAACGTATGATTTATTATGAATTTTACGAGATCACTGGTTCAGAAATTATTGAATTTTCGGAGTTTATCATTTTGGTGAAAAAATCTAAAATTGGTGGGCCCCACTCTTGGTTGGTGAAGAAATGTGCTGGGATTTTTATTCAAATGTGGTGGGTGGGAATAGTAGCAGGTAAAGCCATCAGGTTGCAGGTTAAGTCTGCTTCGGCGTGCTAACATTTTCCTATAAATAGAGGGCTAAGTTAGAATTGAAAATCACACCAGATACAAGTTTTCTCTCTTTCTCTCTCTAGATTATTGATTGTATTTTGTGAGTATTTAGATACTTTGAGAGTTTCTATTCATCAGAGCAAGTTTCTTTCAGCCTTATACCGGTATTCCGACCAGAAGTACTGATATCTTGAGGTAAGGGATATTATTTTCTTCTTAATAATATTATTTTCTTCAATATCATTATGCTGAAATATTTATATGAACTTTTTATCAAATTTGGAACTTTTTGTGTCGGGGTTAATATTCACGTATACGGTACTATTCACGAATGCGGCACTATTCACCGAAAAATAAAATTTTCTCTTTTTGTCCAAGATATCTATTATGGTTACTATCTTTGATTGTATCCATATTTTGATCTTTATTTTTGAATTCTGCTTCACAATTGATTATTATGAAGTATTATTGATCTTGGATAAACTGTTATACGAATCCCTAATATTTGTCCTTCTGTCTCACTGGATTCGTTTCCTTTAAAATATTTTTCATCATCCTCAGTCCTAAATGATGATACTACTGAATATCTTTGGCCTGTAGTGCAAAGATGAATGATTAACTGATAAATATCTTTGGCCCGTAGTGCAAAGATGAACAGGTGTTGAGATGAGCATGACCGACTGGTGATACAAATGAATATCTTTGGCCTGTAGTGCAAAGATGAATATTTGGTTAAAGATGATTATTAATCGATGTTACAGGGATAAAATATTAATGATGGACTTTTAAATCTTAGAAGATAGTAGAATTCTTTCTCTACTTGACTCTTCTAATGATTTACTGTTTCCGCTGCAGTTGTTGATCTAAAACTTGTTGTCGATTATATTCTATCAGATTTTTCCCTGTTGAATACTAATGATAATTTGTTGTATATTATCTTAGTCATAATATTCTTTATTGGGCTAGTTGAGCTCACCCTTTTCCTTTTTGTTCCATTTTTCTTCTCAGGAGGTGAGAACATAGCAGGATCTAGTCGGGGTATGGAGTGATGGTTCTAGAAAGATGTTTTAGCAGTCCTCACTATTTCTGTAAAATAGTGTTTGAATAATTATATTGAGGACTTATTTGAGTGTGAATATTGTCTAGAAAACAATATTTGTATTTAAACTCACAGTATGTGTTGTCGTATTTTACACGACAATTGTATTATTGAAGTTGTAGTTTGCTTTCTGTACCATGTATTTGGCGACTCAGAATGGGTGTTGTATACCTATTTTGGGGGCGTCACATGTTTCACGTGTCAATGTTGTGTCCTTATAAACCGGACTACAAGCACGTAATAGAATATGAATCTATTCATGTAGAAAAAGACTTAACGTATGAAGAACTTCTGATTCAGATTGTTGATAGGAAGGAACAAGTCTTGAGAAATAAAGTAATTCCTTCAGTAAAGGTAATTTAGAGTAACCACGATGTTGAAGAAGCAATGTGGGAGCTCGAAAGTAAAATGAAGCAAAAGTTTCCTCATTTGTTTATGTAAGAATAGCGAGATTCTGGGGACATAATTCTTATAAGGAGAGAAGAATGTAACGCCTGAGAATTTTGGATTTTTAATGAATTAAATTTTTATTTGATTATATGAATTAAATGGATTTAATTGATTAATTATTTGAGTAAGCTGTTTGTAGGTCGTTCTATGACCTAGAATGTGTGAATGTGGTTAGTATTTTGGCTATGTGCTAGGATTAATTGTTTTGAATTATCAAGACTAAAAGGAATGTTTTTTGAGAATTTTCCCGTAACAACACTATTCATCCGATTTCGTTCAGAGCTTAGGTTCGAAATTTCGAGAAACGCGTAATGATAGAATATAAAGATATTATGGAATATCCAATAATATTTCTGTTATGGTAAACGAAGTTTTCGCCTGCAGACTTAAAACCTAAGTGTGAGATCCCTAATTTTATGAAATAAAAATATTCAAATTTTCTAATTTGGTAAATAGTTAAATTGATAAAAGTTTAAAGTTAAGGGTGACATTTGAAAATTTTGCAAAGTAAGCAAGTTGTTATAAAATATTAGTTGTGTCAGGGAATATTCGTTTTAATAATGAATATTCGTACGATGACACAATCATTGGTGGACTCCACAACGAAAGTATTGTCGTAGTTAGAAAATGACAGAATTATCTTTTTATAAAAAATAACGATGAAAGTTTTACCGTTAAACTGTTGAACTACCCGGTAGTAAAAGTACAGTAATACGCGTGGTTGCATAGTAGCACACGGTATTGATTATTGATGCTTACGTGAAAAGTCACTGAGTTATACTCAATTTTTGCTACAGTAATTGCTGCATCATATCTCTCATATTATTGATTCAATTATTGTTACTGTATCATCTGTATAATATTTATTATTATTAAATCAATAATTGAGACGACAAAGTTATTCATATTATTATTTGCAATATTGACAATGTCTAGAAGTTCTGTCAAGGAGAGGTTTGGTCACCTAATTGTGCGCTAATAGGGAGAAATTCTTATCGAAAAGTCCTCTCTTTCTTGGGAACGACCTGGTTGTTAAATATTGGGAGTTATAATATTAATGATGAATAAGTTTGTGTTGATTAAAGATGAAATTGATAGTCCCATTGTGTGGGAATTATTAGTGTTAGTAGAAATCGACATCTATTTCGATAATAATGAATGTCTGGAGGTTATATTGATCAATAGGATAATTAATCGGATAAATGAGCAATTAATTGCTATTAATTCACAGGCTTATCACTATGTATTCACATGTGTGTACTATTGATTCACATGATTAATTAGGGGAGTTGGTGTAAGATTGATAATATTTGCATGACTAAATTAAAAATGGAGGTATAGTTGAAGGTACTATACTGTAATTAGTTTTTTCACATGATTATATTATTGAGTCACATGAATGAACTATTAATTCACATGATTTACTATTAGGGGAGGTGGTGCAAGTTTTATAATACTTGCAGGACTAAATTAAAAATGAAGAAAAAGAGGAAGATATTATACTGTAATATTTTGAGCCCCAAAACATGCAATTATCGAAACTATATTTTCTTATAAATAGAAGCTCATTCTTCCTTTATTTCTACCAATTCACTAAGTCTCACAAGAGCAATTATTATAGAGAAAAATTATAGAGAGAAAGAAGAAGATAAGTCTGCTACCTCACTATTCTAGTATCTAGTTTTCTTCTAAGGTAAGTGGTATTATTTCTTTCGTATTCATGAAGAGAGTTATTTTCTTTCAATACTCGTAAGGGTTATTCCATTATTTATTAGTCTGTTGAAATAATCTATCTGTGCGGTCTATCGCATGCCTGGTGAATTCTTCTGTTATTCCATTCTTTATTATTCTGTTGGAATAACCTGTATACGCGGATTACCGTATGCATGGTGAAATTATTCTGTTATTCCATTCTTTATTATTCTATTGGAAGAACCTCTCTACGCGGACTACCACATGCATGGTGAATGACAATTCGTATTCATTCTTTATTAAATTGTGGAAATGATCTGTCTACGTGGATTACCACATGGCGGGTGAAAATCCATTTGCAGTTTCGTATATTCTATTATAGTCGTATGAGATATCATTTCTTTTGTACTCGTCAAGAAATATTGTTTTCTTTTGTATTTTTCTTTTATGAGTACTATTCATGGAGTAATATTCATGAGTTATTATTTACGAGTTACTATTCACCCGGTTACTATTCACTATAGTATTATTCACTCGGGTATTCGGGGCACTTTTTATGCCGGAGTACTAATTACAGGTTACTATTCACCCGGTTACTATTCACTCTAGTATTATTCACTCGGGTATTCGGAGCACTTTTTATGTCGGAGTACTATTCACGGGTTACTATTCACCCGAATATTATTCACTCGGGTATTTAGAGCACTTTTCATGTCGGGGTACTATTTACTATTCCCGAAGTACTATTCACAGGGTACTATTTACGAGGTACTATTTATCCAAAAAATACATTTCTTTTTTGTCCAAATTATTTTTGGTATATGAATATTATTCTTGAATTTTACTCCACAAAGCAGTATCATGTTGACAATCTGGATATTTTTAGACTCTGGATAAATTTAAAGTCTTTAATATTGATCCTTGTTTTCGTTTGATTAATGCTTATATTATTGTCATCATCCTTATTCTTATATTGTGATGAAAGTTATCTGTGGCTTACGTGCATAGATGGACTTGGTATGACCATGACCAGGAATTATTCGGTATAATCATGACCGTAATGTTACAAATGATGTGATAAAAGTCCTCATTGGTCCGTAGTTCATTGATGGACAATTTTTGGTATGATCATAACCATGGGTTCTCTTTGGCCAAGGGTACAAAGAGGAATTGTTTTTATGGCATGATCATGACCGTTGATGAAAACACGATTATCCTTGGCCCGTCGTGCATGGATAGGTCATGATACGAATGAATATCATTGGCCTGTAGTGCAGCGATGATTCGATGATGTGGTTTATTTATTAAGCTGAGTCTCAGCGATAAAGTTGATGAAAAACTTTTAATTCGTAGAAGATAATAGATATCATGCTCTACTTTACTCTTTTAAAATGCAGTTGCATGTTTTTGGCCTGGAGTGGAAAGATGACCTGTTAATGAATATCTTTGGCCAATAGTGCAAATATGAATTTATTAGTATGATTATGAACATGAACTGTGATTTGGTATAACCATGATCTTTGATGTTTCAGGTAAAGACAGGTGATGAAAATTAACTTCGTCCTGGGTGCGAAGAGGAATTTAGAACCACAATTATGATTATGAGTTATTCACATGATTGTGGACAGAAATTGTTGATTGATGTTACAGTGATAAAAATATTTTTGGTGGACTTTTAACATGGAGGAGATAATAGACTTTATGGTTTATTTGACTCTTCTAATGGATTACTCGTTCCGCTGCAACTATGGTTGAAAATTTTTATCATCTACCATATGTTCTAAATCTCTGATTTATTACTGACGAATGCTATTTAAAATTTAATTATCTTTAGTCATGATATTCTTTACTAGGCTATTTTTGCTCACCCTTTTGCTTCACAATTCCTTTCAGGTATTAAGAGTGTAGCTGAGTCGAGCGGGGGTAACAGGAGATTATAACGGTGGTCTATAGCTGTTGAGGTTTCCCTTAAAATAACATGGAAATAATTTTATTGAGAATTATATATAAATGTGTCGTATTTTATACGTCATTTTAACCGTTAATTCTGGTGAACCAAATAGGGTGAGGTGAACCCAACTTTGGAAGGGCGTTTTTGCCATTATCTTATAAGATGTCTAATGACAGACGACTTCGTGTTATCATAAGACAGGGTTGTGCACATCCACTTGCTGAGTATATCTACGAGCACTACCTATATAATATTGGAGTTTGGTTGAAGTATAATTATCAATTGGAGACAATGAAGATAATTATATGTCAAGAGATGACTCACCATTGGAAAGAAGATGATAGCAATCTTTTTATTTTTCTTTGGGGAGTATTGGGTCAACCAAGGATAATTTTGTGGACATATGATATCTATCATAACCTAGACGCATGGTCTCCTATGTATGAAGGTTTCCTTGAGTATTTTCCAAAGATTTTAATTTCTAAAACAGTTATTGACTGTACCTTTATGTAAGGTACCATTGTGAGGTCTTGTGGTCAAAGCACCACGAGAGTTATATATATTTGTATTAAAACTCACAGTTTAACTGTGGTTGTTTTCTGCACGACAGTTGTATAAATGAAGTTTATACTTAATTTTTGTAGTGTGATATCTGGCGACTTAGAATGGGTCGTGTGGACCTATTTTGGGGGCGTCACACTAAGGGTTTGTGAAAGTGATTTTCGAAAGGGGAATGAAAGGCGTATAATCATTTTGGTTATTATACATATAAGATACGAGTATTATACTAGTTGAATACGAGTATGGTATGAAGAATAGTACGACTTATAATACGAATATTGTATGAGTACTAAACGAAGGGAATACGAAAGTTATACGCGTAGAATACGAGAAGTTCTATTGGATTAGGAGTTAAGGATTTTTGTATAATCCAATTGGACTTGGACTAATAGCAAGCCCAATGAATTAAGTGAACAAGCCCAAGTCAAGGCCCAATATTAATTAAGGATAAGCCCAATCCAAGAAGTTAAACCGCAGGTCGAACCGGCAGGTCAAGGGATGGGTAAAACCCATGGGGCAACCCATGGATGACCCAAGAGGGAGGTGGGCCGGCCACTTGATGGCCAAGTAAAGTGAACTACTTGATCACCAAGTATTTTACTTGGTGATAAAGTAGTGAATAGTAAGGAGGTGGCTTTTGGACCCTTTTGCCCTCCAATTGGTTTCCTATAAATACAAGGCTTGTGTTTGTTATTTTGATGTTTTACAAACATATCCAATATATATTGAGAGAGAGAAAGAGCTAGAAACACTTAATCACTCTACTTCCAAGCAAACCCTAAGACGTTTTCTAAGAACGTGAAGAACGACAAAGGTAAATTCTCATAAATCGTAGTCTTCATCTTTTTCAATTTCTTTCTCGTAGAAGAATCATAGATTGGTGGAGCATATTTATTGAGGAGATATAAGGATGTCCATTAATGATCAAATCATTGATAAGTCATGACCAAATGGAAATCGTAAGTGGTACGTAAGTTAAAAACTGAAAAAAGTTATGAACGTGAACTTAGTTATGATAGAACGATTTGAAAACCATCATAGCTAGGGTATGTGCATATTTTTTGGTTAGGATGTATATGAAGAATCAATGGAGTGTTCCATTTGATTTGGCTTGTAGAACACGAGTAACGAAGTTATGGCAAATTTTACGAAAATAGACGTTAGACGTCGAAAACGTAAAAATCTCGGATTAAGGGTCAAAAGTTGCTATGTGACTTGAAAACGTTGGTTTTCAATGTTAACATGTGAAATAAGGTAAATAAGAGTTGTGGACGCAAGAATTGTCAAATTTCGACTTATAACGAAGAAAACGAGTATTGAACGGTCGAAAACAATAAACGAACGCTCAAAATGAACTAAAAGGTGAATTTCGAGTTATCGGATTCGGAAATGTGAAATTCTTATATGAACACCTAGAGTATGTAATTTGTGAGTTATAGGCTTTCGAATGAGCCAATTCGGATGTAAAATGAACAAGTTATGAAGCCGAGAGTTTCGCTAAGAAAACCAACTATTTTGGCCAACTGGTGTACAGGGGCGGCGCCGCAGCGCCAAACCCAGCACAAATGGTCCATGCCACAGCGTCGGATCCGGCCTTGTCCCCTGGAGAGTGGCGCTGCAGCACCGAGTTAGTACTAGGGATGTCGAGCCGCAGCGCCGGCAGTGTAAAAATGTTGACCAAGTTAGGTTTTTGTTCCATTTGAATGTAGACCTAAGGTAAGACAATGAAGGTACTTAATGTACATAATAAGGCTAACCTTAAATCACTTATAAGTGATACCGTTAGATGGTTTAGTATGGTTTAATAAGAATTAAACAAAAAACGCAAGAACGTAATAAGTAAACCGTGAATGATGTTCAAACGTTGGCACTTCACCAATAATGATCGAATGTTGGTTAATAACGTAAGAACGTTAATGAGATGTAAAGAAGCATAGAAAGTTGAATGGACTTTATTAACGAAATGAATTCAAGTAAGACATAGAAGAGAAAGAAGTTTGGTTAGAACAAATAAAGTTAGTTTGTTTGGTAACTAATTACAGTGTTCTATGTGAATATATTATGTAGATCCTGTAAAGACTGAGAATTGTTGAATTGTATATTCGAAGACGCTTGAAGGCAAGTCTTTCTTAACGCTTGTCTAACCTCCGTGTTAGCCAAGTTTTCTATGATTCATGTTATAAGATGCATGAGTGGTTTTAAAGAAAGAGTCGATGCGTGTTTTAACTCGACTAGACAAGTATTGAAGAATTGATTGATTTGTTTACAAGTCTTTTGATATAGAAATGTTAACGTTATCCTATGCCAAGTATTTGGTATGGATGTAAAGGTAAGTTTGTCTATGAACAAACAAAAGTATTTCCATCGATTATTCGATAGGCACGCGAGGTTGCCAAATGTTAAACGTAAATACGTTTAACGAAAGAGTGTTGATCAATATAGAGTACAATAGGTTGATCACCTAGAAGTGCTCGTAAGTAAAGACAGACGGATGGCCTAAGTGTCGGATGTCCTTTTCAAGTATGAAAAAGAAAAGAATATGTTCATGGTCTTTTGACCGGTTCAGAATTCCTAAGCTATTATATATACTTTGGTATTGTTGTTATGAAATGAGAAGTACTAGTCAATGTTGCATAGTGCTTCGTATTAAATTGTTTAGTTATGGAAGAGTAACATGTAATTCCTAATGTGATATGTATATGATTACTTGTTAGACTTGCTGAGCTATTTATGCTCACTCTTACTTGAACCATATGTTTGCAGCTAAAGCCGAACGAGCTGAGAGTTCTAAGAGAGATAAAGGCAAGGCTAAGATGGACAATTAATCGTCCTGTAATAGATTAGTGTAATAATATGTAATATACTTATGAATAATGAAGAATGTATTCGGTTTATGAACATGGGAAAGGATTTGGTATTATTGTAATACAAAGATAGTAAATACAACCATTTTGTTGTTGTCTCAATGGATTGACTGTATAAATTGTAGTATCGTGGAGCACCATCTGTCGGGTTGGAAGATACCCAGATTTGGGGGCGTCACAGGTTGGTATCAAAGCATTAGGTTATAAAACTTAAGGGATGAAGAACCTTAGGCTAATAAGCTCGTTAGGAAAGGAAAGGTCCGAAGAAAGTTAACTCGCGTCAAATGAGTTAATAAGGTATTGAGGAAACTCAGTACCGAAAGATTTAAAAGATGGAAAGTAATCCTAAATAGATTAAATGTGATTTGTGCTAATATTATTGTGTAATATATACTAATCAATTTGTTATGTGTTATTGTAGATGTCAATCGATAACTTGATGTATATGGATATACATGTGGTGAGCGAGGAGTCCGTGAACAGAGTAGAGCCAGTACCTATGCCTGTAGCAGAGATACCTTTAGTGATTCTAGAAGAATCAGAGCCCGAGGAGTATTTCTCAGAGGAGGACTATTCGGAGGAGACCATGGGATTAACATCATATTTGAATATGATGATAGATGTGGAAGATGATATGGAGGTAACATCGGTTAATACGGTGATGCCTGCCTTAGAGTCAACACCTACAGAGACTATGAGGGCAATATATCTCTCGGTGCTTGACCGTAACGTGCAACTGCACAATATGGTGCAAAACCAGAAGGAAGAGATCAATGATCTCTATGGTGCCAAAGAGTCTGCAGAGGCAGACTATGAGATAGAGTGTAACGACCCCAAAATAGGTCCATTCCATCCAACCCATTCTGAGTCGCCAAATACATGGTACAGAAACAACTACAACTTTATTAATACAACTGTCGTGCAAAATACGACAACACTTAAACTGTGAGTTTAAATAAAAATATATAGCAACTGTGACTCATGTCCCAACCGTGGACAGCACCTCATAATGACACCTTACATAAAGGTATAGTCGAAAACTGTTTTAGAAATTAGAATATTTGGGAAGTGCTCAAGAAAACCTTCGTACATGGGAGGCCATGCGTCTAGGTTATGATAGATATCATATGGCCAAAAAATTATCCTTGGTTGACCTAATAGACCCCAAAGAAAAACGAGAAGATTACTATCATATTCTTCCCAATGGCGAGTCTTCTCTTGACATATTGTTATCTCCACTGTCTTTAATTGGGAATTATACTCCAAACAAACACCCAGATTATATAGGTAGTGCTTGTAAATATACTCAACAAGTGGATAAGCACAACCCTGTCTTATGATGACCCGAGGTTGTATGTCATTAGATATCTTGTATGATAGTGACAAAACACCCTTCCAAGTTAAATTCACCTCACCCTCAACAGCTATAGACCACCGTTCTATTCCCCTTTTATCCCCCGCTCGACCCAGCTACACTTCTATTACCTGAAAGGAATTGTGAAGCAAAAGGGTGAGCACAACTAGCTTAGTAAAGAATATTAGGACTAAAGATAAATAAATTATCAATAGTCTTCATCAGTAATAAATCAGAGATTTAGAACATATGGTAAATGATAAAACTTTTCAACCATAGTTGCAGCGGAATGAGCAATCCATTAGAAGAGTCAAATAGACCATAAAATCTATTATCTTCTCCATGTTAAAAGTCTACCAACAATGTTTTATCCCTGTAACATCAATCAACAATTCCTGTCCACAATCACGTGTATAACTCATAATCATAATTGTAGTTCTAAATTCCTTTTCTCATCTAGGACAAAGATAATATTCGTCACCTGAAACATCAAAGATTATGGTTATACCAAATCACAATTCATGTTTATAATCCTACTAATAAATTCATCTTTGCACTACGACAAAAGATATACATCAACAAGTCATCTTTGCACTACAGGCTAAAGATATTCATCAGTTGGTCATGTTCATCTAAACACCTGTTCATCTTTACACTACGGGCCAAAGATATTAATCAATCGGTCATATTCATCTCAACACCCGTTCATCTTTGCACTACAGCCAAAGATATTCATCTAGAAATCATTCATTTAAGATTGAATATGATGAAAAATATTTTAAAGAAAACGAATCCAGTGAAGCAAAAGAACAAATATTAAGGATTCGTACTTTAAACAATTCCCATTCAAAAATACTTCATAAATAACCAAAGTGGGGTAAAATTCAAGAATGATCAAAACATGGATACAATCAAAGCTAGTATCCAGAATAGATATTTTGGAAATTTCATTTTTCGGTGAATAGTGCCGTATACGTGAATAGTGCCGTATACGTGAATAGTAACTCCGACACCAAAAGATAGAAATTTCACAAAAAACGTCATCACGCTTCGTGAATAGTACTCATGAATAGTAACTCGTGAATAGTAACTCATGAATAGTAACTCGTGAATAGTAACTCCGACATGAAAAAGTTCTAAATTTGATAAAAAATTCCAACCAATATTCAGCATAATGATATTGAAAAATAATATCATTTTACGAAAGAATAACATCCCTTACCTCAGAAAGAATAGTACTTTTGACTGGAATACTGTATATAGTGCTAATAGAACTTGCACCGTATAGCAATACTCGAAGTACTAAAATACTCACAAAAATACGCTCGATATTGTAGAGAGAGAAATAGAGAGAAAACTTCAGTTTCTGGTGTGATTTTCAATTCTAACCTAAGCACCCTATTTATAGGAAATTGCTTAGAACACCAAAGCAGAAAATTTAATATAATATTAATATATATATTAAAATTCTTACGCACACTTTTTATCAACTGAATTCAGCATTCAACACAAGTAGCCCACCTCACAAAACTTTTAAAAAACGTTTTTCTTATTTAACATAATTAAAACTTCCAAAAATCAATTATTTCAAAATTTCAGAACTTCAATAATTCATAATAAATAGCCCTTTTATCAGAAAATTCAAATCTCTCAACTTTTTATAGGAAATTCAATTCTCTACAACTTTACAGAAGAAAGTTTTTCCAAATTCCAAACAGAAATTGATCGAAATCCATAAACGGACGATTTTACAAGCTATAATCAAATTTCAGTTAAGAAATGGGGTCCACCGACACACAAAACATGTTTTAAACATCTTTTGTAACAAAAATACTCTTCCTCCTCATATACTCATATATCTCACTTTCATTGTAAAAATATCACCATTATTATATTATTAAAATATAATAATATATTAAAATGAATTATTTTATCAGAAAAAGATAAAATATTAATTTTCAACAATTGTCACATTAAAAATTTTCTCCATCTATATCAATATAAAATCAATATTTTCCTCATCATATAAATCAATAATTAATTATTCACAAATAATATTACAGAATCACAATAATGACAACCAGGCCGTTCCTAGGAAAGATAGGGCTTTCCAATAAGGATTTCTCCTTACTAGCGCGCAATTAGGTGACCAAACCTCTCCTTAGACAGAACTTTCTACACATTGTCAATAATGTTATCTAATAATATTATTTAGATAATATGAATTATTGCTTCGATAATGGAAAATACTGTGTAGTGACAATTATTAAAACAACAGTAATATAAAACATCAACGCAACAATTATTGAATCAATAAAATACTGAACAGTAATTACTGTAATAATTATTGAGTAGTGCCTTCTTACATAAGAATCAATAACTTAAAAATACTGTGTAATACCGTGTGCTACTGTGAAACAACGCGTATTACTTTACTTTAACCACCGGGTATTCCAACAGTGTTAACGGTAACCACTACGCCGTTATTTATAAAAACTTTAATTTATCTTTTTCTTCATCCGACAGTTATTCTGTTATGGGGCCCACAAATGGCTGCGCCGTCGTATGAATATTCCCGACAGAAAGAATATTCCACGACCAAACGAATATTTCCCGACAACAATGAATATTTTATAACCACTTGCGTATTTTTGAAAAAATTTCATATATCACCCTTAACTTTAACCTTTTATCAATTTAACCATTTACTAAATTGTAATTATAAGAAAAATTGAATACTTTTATTTCATAAAATTCGGGGTCTTACATAGAGCATGATGAGAAAGTGCTCATGACAGATAAGGCCAGAGACTATAAGAACGAGGTCATAGTATTTCGTAAGAAACTAGTTGAGAAAGACCAGAAGATAGCATGAATGTCAAACATAAATGACAGTGCGCACGAGGATTTTA
This sequence comes from Panax notoginseng, assembly GCA_016801055.1. Lineage (NCBI taxonomy): Eukaryota > Viridiplantae > Streptophyta > Magnoliopsida > Apiales > Araliaceae > Panax > Panax notoginseng. The sequence goes on along the minus strand of CM029013.1, from coordinate 596,286 downwards.
AGCTTAAAATAGATTGTTATTCTATTGAGTCGGGACAGACTCTACATACTTTAAGTCAAGACATTTTGTCGATTCTAGCGAACGAGAAGCATGAGAATGCTGTTAGGCAGTATTAGAAGTTGGAATGGTAAATATTTTTGTGTAGTGGCATAAAACCCTCTTTTGTATAATTAAAGGGTAGTCTTTTTGTAAATCCTAATTTTTGTGAAAGTCAATCGCGGGATATAAAAATATAATAGCTTTTGGCTATGGAAAGAAACTTGTAAATAGTCTTGAACTATAAAGAAGCATTTTAATATAAGTAAGTTTTTATTTTAATATGCTTTGTTGTGTAAGAGTTATTGTTCAGTTGTTCACCGACTAAAAACTAAGTAAGCAAATAAGTTATAACGGAACTTTATTTATTTAATCAGAAATGCTGCTAATAAGAAGACAACGTAATCAAGTGGCGGAATCGCATAATTATAATCAGGGGGTTCCAATAATCCTATGCAAGAGTTCGTTAATTTATTAACGGCTGCATTTAACCAAGCCGGGGGTAGAGCACCCGCAGGACGTAGGTTAGCCCGAACGACTACCTTTAAGGAATTTAAAAGTGTAGATCTATTTGAGTTCAAGGGAACGATGGACCCAATGGAGGCCCATACATGGGTCAAGAAAATAGAAAAGGCATTTGTTATTACAAACATAGCTTAGGCGTAAAAGACTTCTTTTGCGATCTACATGATGAAGGGGGAAGCCAACTACTGGTGGAAGACTCGCCAGGGTGTAGCTAGAGCTGATGTTGTTACATGGGAACAGTTCAAAAAGGTATTCTTCGAGAACTATTTCCCTACTAGCATGTAAGTGAGAATGGAGATTAAGTTCCTAAAACTTAAGCAAGGGGACATGACTGTTCCCCAATATGCGACCAAATTTAATGAATTGGCAAGGTTTGCTCCACACCAAGTGGACACAGAGGAGAGAAAGGCACGTAGGTTTGAGCAGGGCCTGAAACACTCTATAGTACGATTTCAGTTTTTCAGAGTGCGTCCTATGGAACCATTCTGGAAAAGGCAAAAAATAGCAGAGGGTGGTAGTGAGGCGTTTACCCAATACCACACAGAACGAAAGAATAAAGGTAAAGGAGAGGGAGGAAATGAGGCAGAGGTTGCCAGTGGTAGTGGCAATATGCCCAAATGAAAGAATTTTAACCTTGAGAATACTGGGGTAAAATAAGGGGATCCTAAACGTAGGATGGAGGCATCCAAGACATGCAGCAAGACTCATCTGGGAGTCTATTTAAAAGGGAAAATGGGTTGTTATAATTGCAGGCAGGAGGGTCACATATCTCCCAACTATCCTAATCCTAAGAAAAATTATGGCTGTTTTATCTGTGGGTTGATGGACCACATGGCAAGAAATTGCCTGAAGAAGGGGGCGGAGGGTAGTAAGGGTTCTGGTAGTGGTACTTTAGTCATTACTGGACCAGCACCATCATTGGGTAGACCCTCAGCCTGAACGTTTAATATGACTGTCCAAGATGCAATTGCATCAACGGATGTAGTAGCAGGTATCATTCCGGTCAACAAAATAAATGCTTATGTGTTATTTGACTCGGGTGCTACTTGTTCTTTTATAGCATGTGAATTTGCTAAGCAACTGGGATTAAATCCTAAAAAGTTAGAAATACCTTTAGACGTTAAGGTAGCAAATGAGGAGATAATTCCCATTGAAATCATTCATAGGAATTGTTTCGTAGATATTAGGGGTAACAGCTTATCGGTAGATCTTTTACCGATAAGGTTAAGAGAATTCGATGTAATTCTAGGTATGGATTGGTTAATTAACTATAGAGCGATAATAGACTGTCATAGAAAGAGTGTAAACCTAAGGCTTTCTAAGAAACCTGAGGTGGTGTTTTATGGTAATAAATCACCGGGACGTTCTTGTTGTCTAACCATGACATAAGCTAGGAATATGTTGAAGAAAGGGTGTAAGGGTTACTTGTGCCATGTTATGGATACCTAAAGAATGGGAGCATAATTGGAACAGATAGCGGTAGTTCAAGAGTTCGCGGATGTGTTTCCGGAGGAGTTACCCGGTATTTTGCCAGATAGGGATGTAGAATTTATGATTGATTTGCTGCGGGGTACGGCACCAGTTTCAAAGGCCCCATATAGAATGGCGCCAGTAGAAATGAAGGAGTTAATGGTTCAATTACTGAAACTATTAGATAGAAAGAACATTCAACCGAGTATGTCTCCATGGGGATCGTCCATTCATGGGGCTTTCAGGCTTTCTTTTCTATTCCTTCAAGTCGCTGCCCCTGGGGTTATTTGAGGACTTTGTTTGAGCTCTAGTTCCACCAGATCCACTCTCCATTTGCTAGATTACGAGGTGATGATGACACCGATGAATTGTAGGTTCATCATTGAGTTGGAGTTTATAGGGGAGCCAGTGCCTTTGGTGGTAGACATTTCCCTGACTGCTGTTCGATCCCTTTTAGGAGTTCCTGCCATATTCCTCAAGGGTCAGGCCATCCGTTCTGGGCCCTTGAGTGTGGATGCCATGAGTGAGGCTTTGACTGAGCCTTTGAATTATCATCCGAGGGTTAGAGATCGCATTCTTCGGTGATTGTTTCTAATCATCATCAGGGGTTGTTTCTTAGCGGACAACTCCTCGACAGTTTCTTTTGCTTTAGTCAGCGCTACTCGTGATATAGACTGTATTAGAGACTTTGACTAGGGCTCATACACCTTTTCCTACTTCCTTAGAGGGATGCGCCTATGCTCAGAGGGCGTGACGGAGGCTCTGCTAGGCTTTTACCCATTTTTGTTGGTGAGTATTTGTAAGATCCCGAATTTTATGAAATGAAAGTATTCCGTTTTCTTATAATTATTATTATTTTTAGTAAATGGTTAAATTGATAAAATGTTAAAGTTAAGGGTGATATGTAAAAATTTTACAAAGTAAGCAAGTTATCATAAAATATTCGTTTGGTCGGGGAATATCTGTACGACGACACAATCATTGGTGGACCCCACAACGGAATAACTGTCAGATTTAGAAAGCGGCATAAATAATATTTTTATAAAAATAATGGCAAGACTTTTACCGTTAAACTGTTAAAATACCCGGCGATAAAAATACAGTAATACGCATGGTTGCATAGTAGCATATGTTATTATACAGTATCTTTGATTATTGATGCTTAAGTGAGAAGTCACTTAGTTTTATTCAATTATTATCATAATATTTTATATTATTAAATCAATAATTGAGACGACAAAGTTATTCATATTATTAGTTGCATTATTGACAATGTCTAGAAAGTTCTGTCGGGAAAGGGGCTTGGTCACCTAATTGCGCGCCAATAAGGAGAAGTCCTTATCGGAAAGCCCCCTCTTTCCTGAGAATGACCTAGTTGTTAATATTATGAATTATAATATTAATGATGAATAAATGTTATTAAAAATGTGCTTAGTGAAGCCATGTTAATTGAGATATATAGAAGGGTTTTTTTAAGTATTTGTTATAAGTTTGGCTTATTACATGGACCCCCACTTACTCATTTTTCAAAATCATCGATAGAAAGTTCTCTCAATTTTGTTTTATTACTTATATATATATATATATATATATATATATATATATATATATATATATATATATTAAGTTTAGTTTTTTATATAAAATAGAATATATTATGTTTTATTTGTTTGCATAGTAATGCATAGTGCAGCATAGTGCTGTATAGTAAAAATCATGTGAAATCAGAATTCTTAGCCCGTGAAATCATCTGAAATTCATTGTGTAGTCCGTTATTTTTTTCCTAAATAGTATCCTGCCATTCTCCTATAAATAGAATGCTCAGTTTAGAAATGAAAATCACACTAGAATCAGAGAATTCTTCTTCTATAATATTGAGCGTATTTCTTTTGAGTTAAGAAAACTTTGAGTGTAGCAAATAATGCAAGTTTTTTTTCAAGAATATATCCGCTATACCAGTCAGAAGTACTCTCTTTTTACGGTAAGGGGTATTATTTATTTCATATTCGCTTACGATATTATTTTTCGTATTCGTAAAAAATTTTATTTTCATTCAATATTCGTAAGGAATATTATTTTCTTTCAATATTCGCAACTAATATTATTTTCGTTCAAATTTCATAAGGAATATTATTTTAATTCAACAATTGTAAAGAATATTATTTTTGTTCAATATTCGTAAGAAATAATATTTTCTTCCATACTCTATAGTATGCAAGTAATATTATTTCGTTTCATATTCCTAATTCTACACTTATTTTGATAAGTACGGCTTCTATACTTCTTAAAATTAGTAGAATATCCTTGAAATTTACGCTTCATCTAGTATCGTTTCACTGAAATATTTTTCTGGACATTCTTGTTAAATTTTAATCTTTTCATGCCAGAGTACTATTCATGGGTACTATTCATACACACGACACTATTCATAAGTACGGTACAATTCATACGTACGACACTATTCATAAAGTACTATTCTTCTTCTATAATATTGAGCATATTTCTTTTGAGTTAAGGAAACTTTGAATGTAGCAAATAGTGCAAGTTTTTCTTCAAGAATATCTCCGTTATACCAGTCAGAAGTACTCTCTTTTTAAGGTAGGGAGTATTATTTATTTCATATTCGCTTACGATATTATTTTTCGTATTCGTAAGGAATTTTATTTTCGTTCAATATTCGTAAGGAATATTATTTTCGTTTAATATTCGTAAGGAATATTATCTTCGTTCAAAATTCGTAAGGAATATTATTTTCGTTCAACAGTTGTAAGGAATATTATTTTTGTTCAATATTCGTAAGAAATAATATTTTCTTCCATACTCTATAGTATGTAAGTAATATTATTTCGTTTCATATTCCTAATTCTACACTTATTTTGATAAGTATGACTTCTATATTCTTTGAAATTAGTAGAATATCCTTGAAATTTGCGTTTCATCAAGTATCGTTTCACTAAAATATTATTCTGGACATTCTTGTTAAATTTTAAAATTTTTATGTCGGAGTACTATTAATGGGTACTATTCATACGTATAACACTATTCATACGTACGACACTATTCGTACGTACGATACTATTCATGTAGTACTATTCACAGGGTACTATTCATAAAATATTATTCACATGGTACTATTCAATCGGGTACTATTCACCTGGGGTACTATTCACGATAAAAATTGATTTCTTTTTTGTCCAAATTATTTTTGATACATGAATATTATTTTTGAATTTTACTCCACAATGTAGTATCACGTTGACAATTTGGACATTCTTGAAATCTGGATAAATTGAATTATAAATCTTTAAAATTTATCATCGCTCTCACATAATTGAATTCTTATATAATTGTCATCATCCTCGTACTTATATTGTGATGAAAGTCATCTTTGGTCCGTTGTGCATAAATGGACTTCTGATTGGTATGATTATGACCAGGAATTATGTATCGGTATAATCATGACCTGTAATGTTACAAATGATGTGGTAAAAGTCCTCATTGGCCTGTAGTGCATTGATGGACATGTGTATGACATGATCATGACCATTAGTGATACTAACGAATATCCTTGGCCCATAGTGCATGGATAATTCGATGATGTGTTTGGCAGGATCATGACCATTGGTCTTACAGTTGAATGTCTTTCGCCATAGTGCACTGACAGACAATTGATTGGTATGATCATGATCATTGGTTTTATAGTTGAATATCTTTGGCCCGTGGTGCAAAGATAGACAACTGATTTGTATGATCATTGTTATTACATTTGAACGTCTTTAACCTTTGGGGTAAGGATATTTAGTGAACGTTCTATTAAGCCTTTGTCGCAAGGAGAAATTGTTGATTTACATGATTATAAAGATGAATTATGAATTTAACTATAATCTTTGGTGGTTCATGTGAAGATAGATGATTAAATTTCTCTTTATCTTGGGTATAACAAAGAACTGTTGATGGGTATTACAGTAATGAACTATTAACGATGGACTTTTAATTTGGAGGGGATAGTAGACATCATGGTCTACTTGACTCTTCTAATGGATTGTTGATTCCGCTACAAATATAGTTGAAAACTTTTATTATCTACCATATGTTCTAAAAATATGATTTAGTACTGATGAAGGTTATTGATAAATTAATTATCTTAGTCATAATATTCTTTACTGGGCTATTTGTGCTTACCTTTTTGCTTCACAATTCCTTTTAGGTATTAAGAGTGTAGCTGGGTCGAACGGGGATAATAGGGGGATAGTGTGATGGTCCGAGTGTGACGCCCTCAAAATAGGTATACATCACCCATCTTGGGTCGCCAAATATATGGTACTGAATACAAATACAAACTTAATTATACAACAAGAGCTGAGAGTTTTTACACGAATATTGTGTCATAGATAATATCCAAACTCAAATTCAATCCTCATTACAATTATTATCATACTAACTAGTGAGGATTACTAAAACAGCCATCTCGGACCATCACTTCGTTCCCCAACTAGTCCCGGCTATGTTCTCATTTCCTGAAGAGAATAATGAAAGCAAAAATGTGAGCTCAACTAGCCCAGTAAGAAATATTATGACTAAGATAATGCAGAATAAGTTATCGTTAGCCTTTAACAATGTTAAACTAATAGAATATAATTGACAACAAGTTTAACTGTAGCGAAACAAGCAATCCATTAGAAGAGTCAAGTAGAGCATGATATCTACTATCTTCTATGATTTAAAAAGGTTTTCATCAACTTTATCATTGAGACTCAGCTTAATAAATAAACAACATCATCGAATCCCTGTACTACGGGCTAAGGATATTCATGTAATCATCAATGGTCATGATTATACCGAATAATCCCTGGTCATAATCATACCAACAACTGTCCATCAATGCACTACAGGCCAATGTGGATTTTTACCACATCATTTATAACATTACGGGTCATGATTATACCGAATGATCCCTAGTCATAATCATACCAATCAACAGTCTATCTATGCACGTAAGCCAAAGATAACTTTCATCACAATATAAGCATGAGGATGATGACAATGATATACGAATTCAATTAAAATAAAGCACATGATAAATTTTAAAGATTTATAATTTAATTTATCCAGAATTCAATAAAGTTCAAATTGTGAACATTATACTGCTTTGTGGAGTAAAATTCAAGAATAATATCTATGTATCAAAAATAATTTGGACAGAAAAGAAGTAAATTTTTTGGTGAATAGTATCCCGTGAATAGTATCTCGGCATGAAAAGTGCTCTGAATACCCGAGTGAATAATATTTGAGTGAATAGTAATTGGATAAATAGTAACCCGTGAATAGTAACTCGTGAATAATACTCCGGCATGAAAAGTGTCTCGAATACCCGAGTGAATAATATTTTAGTGAATAGTAATCGGGTAAATAGTAACCCATGAATAGTACCCCGGGTGAAAATATTGATATTTAATAAGAATATTCAGATCAATATTCCAATGAAACGATACTAGATAAAGCGCAAAACTTCAAGGATATCCCACTAATTTCAGGGATTATAGCAGTAATACTTACCATAGTAAGTTTAGATTTAATAATATGAAAAGAAATAACAAACAAAACTGTAAATGGATTTTCGCCTGTTATACGGTATGTAATCCGCGTAAACAGGTTATTCCGACATATTAAAGGTTGAATACGAAAAATAGTATTCTTTATGAATACAAAAGAAATAATACCCCATACGAATAAAAAAGAAATAACATCCCTTTCACAACAAATAATATCCCTTACGAATACAACAAATAATATCCCGTATGAATACAACAAATAATATCCCTTACCTTAGTAGAAGACTGGATACTGCAATAGTGAAGTAGCAAAATACTCTTCTTCTTGTTCTCTATAGTTTCTCTGTCTATTGTTTCTCTTGTGAGTCTCAGTGAATTGGTGAGAATGAAAAAAGAATTAAGCTTCTATTTATAGGAGAAATGACTAAATAGTAACTAATTCACGAACGATCCAGATTAATTTACTATTAGAACGGACGGTCCAGATTTATTACTATTAAAATCACAACCGACGGTCCATATTGATTTACTTTTAAAACGACCACCGACGGTCCAGATTGATTTACTTTTAAAACTACCATCGACGGTCCAGATTAATTTACTATTAAAACCACCACCGACGGTCCAGATAGATTTACTATCAAAACCACCATCGACGGTCCAGACTGATTTACTATTAAAATCACCATCGACGGTCTAGATTGATTTACTATTAGAATAGACGGTCTAGATTGATTACTATTAAAACCACAACCGACGGTCCATATTAATTTATTTTTAAAACCACCACCGACGGTCCAGATTGATTTACTATTAAAACCACCACCGACGGTCCAGATTGATTTACTATCAAAACCACCATCGACGGTCCAGATTGATTTACTATTAAAACCACCATCGACGGTCTAGATTGATTTATTATTAAAACCACCACCAATGGTCCAGATTAATTTAACTTATTAAACTTTAGTACCCCTAAAGTTTTCCAAGTTTACATTATTCCCCTCTAACTTTTGTAATTCACTTATCTTCAATAAACACATTCTTAATACTTCAACAATTATTCATCATTAATATTATAACTGTAACGCCCGAGAATTTCGAATTTTGAAGGAATTAAATTTTTATTTGATTATGTGAATTAAATGAATTTAATTGATTTATTATGTGAGTAAGCTATTTGAAGGTTGTTCTATGACCTAGAATGGGTGGATGTGGTTAGTATTCTGGCTATGTGCTATGATTAATTATCTTGAATTATCAAGACGAAAATGAATGTTTTTCGAGAATTTTCCCGTAAAAACACTATTCATTCGATTTTGCTCGGAGATTAGGTTTGAAATTCTGAGAAACGCGTAATGATAGAATATGAAGATATAATGGAATATCCAATAATATTTCAGTTATGGCAAATGAAGTTTTCGCTTGCGGACTCAAAACCTAAGGGTTGGTGAAAATGATTTTCGAAAGGGAAATGAAATGCGTATATACTCATTTCGGTTATTAAACGTATGATATACAAGTATAGTATGAATAGAGGTACGACGTATAATACGGATATCGTATGAATACTAAACGAAAAGAATACGTGAGTTATACGCGTAGAATACGATGAGTTCTTATAAGATTTTGAATTAAGGACTTTGTATAATCTAATGGGATTTTGATTAATAGCAAGCCCAATGAAGTATGGAATCAAGCCCAAGTTAAGGCCCAATGTTAAGTTATGTCAAGCCCAATCCAAGAAGTTAAATCGCGGATCGAACCGGCGGGTCACGGGATAGGTAAAACCCATGGGACAACCCATGGGGAGATTCAAGGAGGTGTGGGCCGGCCACTTGGCCACCAAGTAAAGTGTTTACTTGGTGGCTAAGTTATTGAGGAGGTGGGAAATAGTAAGGAGGTGGACTTGGACCATTTTGCCCTCCATTTGATTTCCTATAAATACAAAGCTAGGGTTGGTCATTTAGTGTTTTGTAAACTTTGTCCAACCTATATTGAGAGAGAGAAAGAGCTAGAAACACCTAATTAAGCTACTTCCAAGCAAAACATAAGACATTTACCAAAAACGCGATGAATGACAAAGGTAATAATTCGTAAACATTAATCTTCATCTTTTTCGATTTCTTTCTTGAAGAGAATCGTAGATTGGTAGAGCATGTTTAGTAAGGAGGAATAAGGTTAACTATTAATAATGAAAACATTGATAAGTTATGATCGAATAGAAATCGTAAGTGGTTCCGTAAGTTAAAATCGTAGAAAGTGATGAACGTTAACTTAGTTGTGACTGGACGATTTGAAAACCACCATAGCTAGGGTATGTGCATATTGTTTGGTTAGGGTGTAGATGATGAATCAATGAAGTGTTCAATATTCGTAAGGAATATTATTTTCTTTCAATATTTGTAAGTAATATTATTTTCGTTCAAATTTCGTAAGGAATATTATTTTCGTTCAACAGTTGTAAGAAATATTATTTTTGTTCAATATTCGTAAGAAATAATATTTTCTTTCATACTTTGTAGTATGTAAGTAATATTATTTCGTTTAATATTCCTAACTCTACACTTATTTTGATAAGTACGGCTTCTATACTCTTTTAAATTAGCAGAATATCCTTGAAATTTGCGCTTCATCTAGTATCATTTCGCTGAAATATTGTTCTGGACATTCTTGTTAAATTTTAATCTTTTTATGCTGGAGTACTATTCATGGGTACTATTCATATATATGGCACTATTTATACGTACGACACTATTCATACGTATGACACTATTTATACGTACGATACTATTCATACGTACGACACTATTCACGAAGTACTATTCATAGGGTACTATTCACAAAATACTATTCATAGGGTACTATTCACGATAAAAATTAATTTTTTTTCTGTTCAAATTATTTTAGATATATGAATATTATTCTTGAATTTTACACCACAAAGTAGTATCATGTTGACAATTTGGACATTCTTGAACTCTAGATAAATTGAATTATAAATATTTAAAATTTATCCTTGCTCTCACTTAATTGAATTCTTATATCATTGTCATCATCCTCATGCTTATATTGTGATGAAAGTCATCTTTGGCCCGTAGTGCATAGATGGACTATTGATTGGTATGATTATGACCAGGAATTATATATTAGTATAATCATAACCTGTAATGTTACAAATGATATGGTAAAAGTCCTTATTGGCCCGTAGTGCATTGATGGACAGGTGTATGACATGATCATGACCACTGGTGATACTAACGAATATCCTTGGCCCGTAGTGCATGGATAATTTGATGATGTGTTTGGCATGATCATGACCATTGGTTTTACAGTTGAATTTCTTCGGCCATATTGTACTGACAGACAATTGATTGGTATGATCATGGCCATTGGTTTTATAGTTGAATATCTTTGGCCCGTGGTGTAAAGATATACGTTTGATTAGTATGATCATTGTTATTACATTTGAACGTCTTTAGCCTTTGGGGTAAGGATATTTAGTGAACATTCTATTAAGCCTTTGTGGCAAGGAGAAACTATTGATTTACATGATTATAAACATGAATTGTGAATTTAACTATAATCTTTGGTGGTTCAGGTGAAGACAGGTGATTAAGTTTCTCTTTGTCTTGCGTACAATAAAGAACTGTTGATGGGTATTACAGTAATGAACTATTAACGATGGACTTTTAATTTGGAGGAGATAGTAGACATTATGTTCTACTTGACTCTTCTAATGGATTATTGATTTCGCTGCAAATATAGTTGAAAACTTTTATTATCTACCATATGTTCTAAATATATGATTTAGTACTGATGAAGGTTATTGATAAATTAATTATCTTAGTCATAATATTCTTTACTGGCTATTTGTGCTCACCCTTTTACTTCACAATTCCTTTTAGGTATTAAGAGTGTAGCTGGGTCGAACGGGGATAACAGGGGGATAGTGTGATGGTCTGAGACTGTGGAAGTTTCTCAATATATTATAAAACTGCATGACATGCAATATATAATTGTATTGAGGACCTAAGATGGGTGTGTCATATATTATACGTCACTTAATAATTGATTTTGGTGAATAATAAAAGGGTGATGAGAACCCAACTTTAAAAGCGTCAAAATGCACTCCATTAGAATGAGAAGAACAGAAATCTTCTCGTGCTCCTTTGGAGACTTGAAATATTTGCTACTATATTTTATAAGGTATTGTAACAATTTGAGTATGAATATTTTCGTATTATATACATAACAATATTTGTATTAAAACTCACAGTATATGTGTTGTCGTATTTTGCATGACAGTTGTATAAATAAAGTTTGTATTTGAATTCTATACCGTGTATCTGGCGACTCAGAATGGATTGTGTATACCTATTTTGGGGGCATCATAGTATTTTCTGTATCTCTCGTTTTCCCTCGCTCGGGTTATCAATTTTCATGACTGAGGATATTTGATCTTTGGACTTTCAGTTTTGGGCCTATGAGAGGCTTCCCTATCTTCGTCCTGCTACTATATTAGGTTTGGAGATCTATCTGCGGGGACGGCGATGGCATCACTCAACTCTCCCAGAGGTTCTTATAGCAGAGGGGTTTACCTATTCTCATTTGCAGTTAAAGTTGTTAACAATTGATGTCATCACATGGGTTCCCTACTCCGAGGACCATTTGACAGTAGGCTTTGAGGGTGGCTTTCCGACCGGGGTCGAGTATGTATTATCCACTCATCGGATTTCTCTCTTGACCGATGTAGGTTGGGAGCTCTGTTTATGTGATCGTGCTATAAGGAGCACCACAGGGGAGATTCACATTCCATTCTTTTCTCCTGCTTGGCGACATTGGCCTTTTTATCAGCATATCACCGAGATTCCCCTGATGGGTTTAGATGGCTTCACTTTATTAGAGGGACCTTTTACTCAGGAGGCTTTTTACCGCTGGTGGTTCCCTCACACCATTGTAGCTCAGACCCGCGCCACACAGTTTATGGGGGATATGGTTTATGCGTTTGTTATGATGATAGACTAGATTGCCTGCATTCGAGAGCCTACTCATTTAGCATAAATTAACAGCATGACCCAGAGGTTGGACCTGGCATAATTTTTCTTTCGGCTTTTGGGTAAAGATCCGTCAGAGGCAGATTCTTTTGATCCGTCTAGCTCTAGTGCCTACCCTTCTGGTGACCCATATTCTAATAGCTTTATTGGAATAGATCCCTCTCTTTCTATCGACCTGACATCCCTTCTGGCAGAGATTTAGTGACTCAAGAAGAGTTACATCAGATGGTTCGATTGGATGATGTGGACATCATTGACTTCTTCTAATAGATTTCTCATTATCTCTTTTGATAGGCATTTGCTGGATATTAGGTGGATGTGCCCCATTTCTTGTTATATCTTTTGATAGGCCTCTGTTAGATATCGGGCGGTTGTGTCCAATTTCCCTGTACTTTTTATTTTCAGTTGTATACAGAGATAATGTATTAGATGATGATGTATTTAGGAATGTATGTATAATGTTTTATATTCCCTACATCATATTGTCATTTATCATGATGCATGCATTATTTCATGGATATGCATTCATATAGGTGAGTTTAGCATTGACCCTTGGATGGTCTTATGATACAGTTCTACAGATGTCTTCATCTATCGTTAGCCAGATTGAGCATACCCCACACATACTGATAGCCTCTTCTCTGAGATCCTGGTATAGCAGTTTATTTCCCCTAGATCGGGTAATACTTGATCAGCTATTGAGACATTCTATGATCCTCTTGTCGTTTTAGGTACCATTGGGCTTTGTAGAGGGCATATCTTGTTGGATACCAGAGAGACATATTTTTAGATTTGATATCCATGAGTTGACTCATACATTGTAGGAGTATGAGCGTCTCACTGATTTGCCCTTGGACCGGCCTTGCGCTAGGATGGCTATCGGTGATATGAGCCGATAGTTTATGACCCTGACAAGCTTACGACGCAGAGTTATTATGGACGAGATTATCTCAAGGCATGTGGTGTCCTTGGATTTATTGATTGGCCGATTTGGGTCACTAGACAACTATCTACTATATTAATGGATTTAACTGTTATTAAAGGTGAGTGCCAGGTTGCCCGCGTATATATTCTATTGATGTGCGTTGTGGCCTATTTGTACATGCTGTTATATATGGACCATATGGACATTGGCTTGATTACAGTAGTTCGTGCTCTCATGGAGGGTTACACTATCTTGCCCATGATATTGGCGGAGGCCTTGAGGTCGACCACATTTTGCCATACCCATCCTGTGGGGTTTTTTAGAGGCAGTGTCGTCTTGTTGTATGTGTTGTTTATGACACATTTGAAACCGATTAGCACCTTTAGACATCATGGATACTACTTTACTCATGAGATAACTATGTCTTATTCCTTTCAACCAGCTGAGTGTACAGATGCAGCATCCTGGTTGGCTTTTCTTACAGGGATCGAGGATCCATTTGCTATCTTGGCTTGTTCAAGACTCAACTCTCCTGATAGCTTTATTACTCATGCAGTTGGCATGAACTATCTACCCCTAGCTGGTTTGAGAGGGGTGACCACGTATCATCCACTAGCTATCATGGGATAGTTTGATTAGTTTCAGGATATTCACCCATTTGACGAGATTGAAGGTGAGTGCCAGGTTGCCCGCGTATATATTCTATTGATGTGCGTTGTGGCCTATTTGTACATGCTATTATATATGGACCATATGGACATTGGCTTAATTACAGTAGTTCGTGCTCTCAGGGAGAGTTACACTATCTTGCCCATGATATTGGCAGAGGCCTTGAGGTCGACCACATTTTGCCATACCCATCCTGTGGGGTTTTTTAGAGGCAGTGTCGTCTTGTTGTATATGTGGTTTATGACACATTTGAGACCGATTAGCACCTTTAGACATCATGGGTACTACTTTACACATGAGATAACTATGTCTTATTCCTTTCAACCGACTGAGTGTATAGATGCAGCATCCTGGTTGGCTTTTCTTACAGGGATCGAGGATCCATTTGCTATCTCGCCTTGTTCAAGACTCAATTCTCCTGATAGCTTTATTCTCATGCAGTTGGCATGAACTATCTACCCCTAGCTGGTTTGAGAGGGGTGACCACATATCATCCACTAGCTGTCTTGGGACAGTTTGATCAGTTTTAGGATATTCACCCATTTGACGAGACTGAAGGTGAGTGCCAGGTTACCCGCGTAGATATTCTATTGATGTGCGTTGTGGCCTATTTGTACATGTTGTTATATATAGACCATATGGACATTGACTTGATTACAGTAGTACGTGCTCTTAGGGAGGGTTACACTATCTTGCCTATGATATTGACCAAGCATACACTATCTTTGAGATGGTTTTGAAGAATTTTTTCTTCATACTTGTCTATTGTATAACTAGTTATTACTATAAGTCATTTTCCATTGAACTAATATACAAGATGTTACTCTATTATTTAGTTGAGTTCCACTTATAGATTACCTCTCATTTAAAGGTTTTAAACCCATCTCTCTGGAAGTCTTACATATTACATCCTTACCTAGGCCTTTTGTAAAAGGATCTGCCAAATTTTCCTTTAACTTAACATAGTTAAAGGTAACAACCCCTTTATTGATTTGCTCCCTTACATAACTATGTCTTAAACTTATATGTCTAAACTTCCCATTATAAACCTTGTTATAAGACCGTGATAATGCTGCCTCATTATCACAATATATTGAGATAGCAGTCATTGGTTTAGGCCAAAGTGGTATCATAAATAATAAATCCTTAAGCCATTCGACTTCTTTTACAACAATTGATAATGCAACAAACTCAGATTCCATAGTTAAATGTGTTATCAAGGTTTATTTCTTGGAACCCCAAGAAATTGCCCCTCCTCCTAAAGTGAATATCCATTCACTTGTAGACTTTATTTCATCCGAATATGCTATCCAATTTGCATCCGTGTACCCTTCTACCACAGCTGGGTATCCTGTATAGCATAATGCATAGTTCATTGTGCCTTTAAGATATGTAACTATCCTTGATACTACATCCCAATGAACCTGACCTGGGTTATGAGTAAACCTACTCAATACTCCTACTGCAAATGCTATATCAGGTCTAGTACACTGCATTGCATACATTAGACTACCAATTACACTTGCATACTCTAATTGAGATATGCTATTTCCTTTATTTGGAAATAACTTAACAGAATGATCATATAGGGTAGAGGTTATCTTACAATTCTTGTGATTAAACTTCTTTAAATTTCTCAATATAATGAGACTGAGTTAAAGAAATAGTATCTTGAGACCGCACAATTTTAATACCTAAAATTACATCAACCTCCCCCATATCTTTCATATCAAAAGTTGCAGACAAAAATGCTTTAGCACCAAGTTTAGGCCTTTTAGGATCAGTTAACCATACTAATGTTCAACATCCCCAAACCCTTAAATGGTTAAGAGAGGGTTTTCTCTTTTTCCACGATTCATAAGGTGTAATATTAGTTTTCTTATGGGGTATACGATTAAGTATATAACAAGCAGTCATTAATGCTTCCCCCCCATAAATTTTTAGGCAAACCAGAAGCAAGAAGTAATGTATTAATCATTTATTCAAATGTTCTATTTTTTCGTTCTGCCACTCCATTTTGTTGAGGACTATAAAGGGCTATAGTTTGATGAATTATACCATAATTTTCACAAAAATAATTATAAGAGAAGTATTCCCCTCTATCCGATCTAAGAATTTTAATTCTTTGATCTAATTAATTTTGAACTTCAGCCTTGTAGATTTTAAATTTTTCTAAAGCCTCATCTTTAGTCCTTAACAAATAAACTTGAGTGTATCTAGAACAATCATCTATAAATGTTATAAAATATTTTTTACCTCCCCTAGTTAATATACCCTCAAATTCACAAATATCGGAATGAATTAATTCTAATAATTGTAAATTTCTTTCTATTTTTTTAAAAGGCTTCTTGGCAATTTTAGATTTAACACATATAGCACATTTTTCTAAATCACAAAAATTAATCTTAGGAATTAAACTAAGATTACTCATGCTACGCATACTTTTATAATTTACATGTCCTAATCTAGCATGTCAAACATTAAAAGTATAAATCATATAAGCAAAAGATGAATTTTCATTAATAACATTTAATTTGTACATGCCATTAGATTCATATCCTTTTCCGACATACATACCACCCTTAGACAATACAATACAATTAGCGTCAAACAAAACTTTTATGCCATGTTTGTTTAAAAGACTAACAAATACAAGATTTTTCCTAATTTCTGGAACATGAAGAACATCATTAAGAGTAATTGTCTTCCCGGATGACAACTTGAGAACCACCTTGCCTTTGCCCATCACTTTTGTAGTTGATGAATTTTCCATGAATAGTTCTTGACTATCCTTCATAGGTTCATAGGCTTTAAATATTGCTTTATTCTTGGCAATATACTTGGTTGCTCCAGAATCGATCCACCATTCCATGTCATTTCCAACCATGTTAGTCTCCATGATCATAGCAACAATATCCTCATTGTCTACCATTTTTGCTTGGTCATTCTTTTGTTGCCTTTGTTTCAAGTACAAAGTACATTGTTTATTGAAATGTCCTGGCTTACCACACTTCCAACAAATACCTTTCGGTTTTTTATTTCCAGAAGTGCTATGTTGACCACCACGCTTTCTTTTATTGTTGCCCCTTGGTTTAAATGCATTTTCTATGACAAGAACTTTAGCACTTTTGTTTTTTATTTCCAGTTTATCCAAGTTTCGAGAATTTTCTTCAACTTGGAGAAATTTAATAAGTTCTTGCATAGTCATTGCATCTTTCTTTTGTTTCAATTCTTTTCGACAATCTTTCCATGAAAATGGTAATTTTGAAATGATTGTCGATACTTAAAACCCTTCGCTAAGGCTATGGCCTTCCGACACAATTTGATTCATAATAATTTAAAGTTCATGTACTTGCAGCATAACAAATTTGTTATCTATCATTTGATAATCAAATAATTAACTTACTAGAAATTTTTTATTTCCGGCGTCTTCGATTTTGTATTTGTTGTCGAGATCCTCCCATAATTCCCTTGCCGTCTTTTCCATGAATTTGGCTTCATACACATCGTACAACGAATTGGATAGTGCATTTAAAATATACCATTTACACATGAAGTCATCTTGTTCCCATTTTATTCGATTCTTCATTTCTGTCGGTGTCTCATTTTCCTTTTCTTCAATTTTTTCTTCATTTAGCACACGAGAGATTTTTAATGCCGTTAAGCAAAAATACATTTTGCTTTTCCAACGTCTGAAGAATAACCCATCAAACTTCTCGAGTTTGTTAATTTGATTCTAGCTATTTTTTGAATTGTTGTCCTCCATGGTAATATAGTCTTAAGATTGTTGAAAAAATTTGTTTTGTAGTAAGATATAGAACAATATTTCTGCCTGAATCGAATGGTTGACCACTTTCCTAAAGACTATATTCGTCCCTTACTTTTGCTACACAGGGTTACTGCGAATTAGTCTCCCAAGATAAGACAGGCCCAAATTTTATTCTGTACTAGAATTTGTTGTATAGGAACGAATCTAGTGCTAAACTATAAATGAAAGAAGAAAATTATAACAAGAAAAATATATAGAATAATAATTTTTCTTAAGCACTTGAAAAGGATTGAATAATTTTCCGTTCTCAATTTGGGTGGATTTGTGACCTATTTATAGGTTGCCCGTATCCCAATAATTTGGTTGTATCCCAATTCTGATGTTGGGTCGTATCCCAATTATGTGGTCGTATCTCAATTCTGATGTTGGGTCGTATCCCAATTATGGGATATGCCATTCTGTATTTTTGGCACGTATCCCAATTCCAATGTTGGGATGTTCCCAATTCCAATGTTGGTGTATTTGGCTTACGGTTGGAATATTACCGTTGGAAATATTACTGTTGGGAAATACCGTCCGTTGGAAATATATTGGCCTTTTATAATTTTATTAAGAAAACAAATATATATATATATATAAGAATGTTGTTGCCATGACTTGAACCCAAGTCCTTAATATCAAGGCCTGTTATCCAACTGATCCAATATTAATTGTTGGTTACATGGATAACATATAATATATTTATTATATACTTTTAAATAATGAAAATATCCAACATATATATATATATAGACACACACACATATGTACATACACACACACATATATGTATATATATTGTGTGTGTGTGAATTGTTTATGTAAATAATGGTAGCAGCTATATTGAGAACTGAAAATGTAAGAAAACTTCAGTATTTTTATATTGTTAAATTAAAATAAAATGAATCCATTTAAGTAAGAAATATAAATTTGTCACTGTTGTTCCAAAAACACAAATATGAGTGCAACTTGGTGTCCAAGTTCAAAGGCACTTGGTGCCATAACATAATTTCAGTTTACCTTTAGCGAAACAGAACCATGACTTGTAGTCTCCCACAAGATCTCATTTTCCAAGCTTAACGCTTCAACCTCCCCATTGTCGGACACGATCTGTATAAAACATTCTGCAAAAGTTAGTCGCCAAGAATTCAGATCTGAAAATTAATGGGTTACGGGTTGACCAATACATCTTTATTTAGATATATAACAGATTTCAATAATGCATTCATACTGCTGAAAATTAACGTATGGATAAACATAAGGTGAGCAATGATGATAAGCGGAAACAATGTATGGGCTTAAATTTTATACATCCCTCCCTTAGTTTATAGCTAACTTGTTTCTTTGAAAGCACAGTACTTGGAATATCTAAGGGGAACTGAAACATGGACTTCTTGATGGTACATCTTGGTATAGAACAATGCACAACATGCTATATAGAATTGAAGAAAATATATAAAAAATAAAGGGAAATTATTTGCAAACTTGGATTGGAAGAAAGAATAGGATCTACTATAAAAATAAAGAAAACAAATTATGTATGAGACAAAACATCATCCAAACTGAATAAGAAACATAAACCAACTCGAATTTAAATTGGTAAACTTTGTATTCAGTCACCCATGAGCGTTTTGACTTCCAATTTCCTAATCAATATTATCATAGACCAACACAAATGTAATTTAATCCAAATATACTCTCTATATAAAAATTATATACATAAAAAAAAAGTTGAGCAAATTGGAGTCCAAGTATCCTCACGCCCAAAAACAAGTTAGGTGAGGTGATATATGCACACAAGAATTTAATGTGATACATAGTCACGTTTACATAATTTGTTAAATATAACTATGCTCCTGAAACCCGAAAAAAGAAGTAAAAGATATGTTAAATGCTGCCCAAGACATGCAACCTCAACAAATAAATCAAACTATCTAATGGTGTGTAGTTTCACTATGATGTGACTCAAGATTAAGGTGCTGTACATGAAAAACATTTGACCCATCATAATTTTTTAGCTCAATAAACATAATAGTGCAACTTATCATATCTAATAGTAAGAGAAGTAAGATACTTTTTTTTTCTTCTAGTTTTGGATACTTCTTAACAGATAACAGATGAAAAAACACAACTTTCAAGGTTCAAACTACAAAGTACCTTTGAGCTGCAAATATCATTATGGTTGATTTTCAAACACTTGGACAGTTCCACAATCATACTGTTACATTTTGTTAACGTATCATTTCTATGCAGTGAATCAGAACTTGGCAGATCTTCATTCTGAGCTACTGAAGGTTTCATAGCTACAGAATCACAAGATGGAAGCTGTTCATTTCCGACAACTGGCTCACAGTTTCTAGGCTCCTCCCCATCAAGCTCATCATCAACAGAGAGAACTCATTATGCAACCCAGCTGATCTAGGTAGGCTTGAAGAAGAAACTGGGTTTTGTATTCCACTAGAATTCACTTTTTGCTTAAGACTTTCGTGCTGCTTCTTTCCATGTGCATTGGGAGTCTCATCCTTTTCATTTATCCCTTTTGTTATCAAATCAACTTTCTTGCACAGATCCAGGTTCAATGAGCTACATTTTATGACATGACACTGAAAATTCCTCTTGACATTTCCTGTCGCGTTTAGTGAGATTCCTAACAGGCTTACATATTATAAACAAGTTCATTAGTACTAAATAAGCTTGCGAAGAACCATGAACCAGTAAACAAATATAACTATGAGGTGACACTAGAGGCATACACATGAGATCTCTGATTCAAAACCACGAGGGATTTTTGCAGAAATATTTCTGTCAGAGCCACTTAAATGAGCCTGTTAAGAAAAATTTATAGAATGACATTATTTAATAAAAAAAAACTCAAGAGTTTACAATAGATAAATTTTTTTGATCTTGCCTCTCTTTTCTTAGCAAGACTTATTTTGTAGAGTGATGATGGCAGCAAAATAAGACTTGGAGAATGAGAATTAGAGACACTACTATTCTTCAATGTGTTTACAAAAGAGATTCCAAAGTCTGCTAGAGTATGCAGCTTCTGCAATATCATAAACCCTAGTATTAGTATTGATAAGGCAATACCACAGAGAAGTTGTCTGGTTTGAGAAAACTTACAGGGGTTGCCTGAGCATTGACAGCATCATCCGCCCTCTTAATAGCATTAAAAATACTTTTTAAATTTGAGACAGCATTGTTCACATGCTTATCACCATCAACAAAATTAGTATTTACTAAAGCCTGCAAGGTTAAAAGAAGTGGACTGCAAAAGGAATAGAGAAAAATCAGTTCAGCATATCACCATTACTCTGATACTCATATTTAAAAACCGCAATTCACCAAAGATAGCAGTTACCTGCAAAACTGAGTAAAAGTTTCTTCATCTTCACCTTCAGGGGGGAAACCTCTATCATGTGCAAGAACGTGGATCAAGAAAACCACTATGTACACTGGGTCATCTGTCATTCCTCCCTGATATTGCCGCAGTTGGGACCAAATGAGCTTCTATACTGTAATCCCTTATAAATTCTGCCATATATTTCAGTGACTAAGATGACGAGGCTGTCAGCACACATTAGTAATACACTGCAAAGGAAAAGTTATACCACATAAGAAGGGGGGGGGGGAATAACAAGGAGATGAAGCCCTACATCTTCTTGTAAATCCTTTTCAGAATCTGAAGCAGCCAATGCAAAAGCACAAGCATATCTACAAGGAATAGTGTGCTCCTTCAAAAGCTTGTATGTTTTATCAACAAACTTTCTCCTTACCAAAGACGATGGGTGCTAAAATTGTGGCATGAAACCAAAAATTAGTAAAAGAGAAACTTAGCAGGAACTATAGTGGCTACAAGATATAATTAATTAAAATGAACTTAGAATGGAAGGAGCTCAAACAAGTACCTAGATATATTTGACAAGGCTACCAACAAAGGATTAATGGCACCCTGTTTACAAATATAACTACTGTACTAACTTTATAACTCATCCACAAAAAACTCCACAAGTTTTCTTTTTGTGATTCGCAGCTAGTCAATATGTTTTTGTTTTTTTTTTCTAATAAATTAACTTGCATATATATATATGTATATATATCATTGTAATCAAAATAATGCATTTAAAGATAATAAATAAACAGCTTTATCAAAAAATGTTTTGGCAGACTGGGTACCTTGGCCATCAAAACTGTAAGGCGGAAAATCTGTGGTGATATATGCAAATCCCATCTGCTTGAAAGCCGGAGAACAGATTTTGCAGCAGCTAATCTGATCTGAAACCTGTCAGTTTCACTGCATTACATAAAGCACACAGCACAAATAACCATAGAACTGCTAGCAGATTTTGTATAAGCAGTAGCTCATAGAAATGGGGGGAAATAAGAAAATAAGCAACTAATCTAATATCGCAGATAATTACTACATTTCTTTAATAGGATTAAATATTATAATAAAATGAAGGGAACAAATCATATCAAGTAATACCAAAATGAAATCCTCCCTGCCAAAGCCCATGCTTAGCAGCTCTGGCCTGCCACAGCTAATCATAGAGTGATTTTAACTTTTGTTGGTTAATGAACAACAATTCATGGTTCGACTAAATATAACCGACATAGTTGTCATGGCGTCGCCTAGACGACCCCTTGGTGTCTTGGTGCTGGAGAAGGGCAAGGCAATGCCTTGGACGCCGAGCTGCCAAAGCGCACGCCTTGGTAGCTGGCCCAAGTTAAGTGATTAAATCATTTTTTTTACCCATGACTCATCATAATCCATGGACTTGCTATGTGATGCAATTTTATTACTTATCAAACTTGTATTGTGTGATAGGTGATGACTTGGTTGATTCTTTATTTTCTACGAGGTGTGTGTTGACTTGTTCTACTAGTTTTTAATGTCAAGTGTTTTATTTTTGAATTTTGAATGTGAAGTATTCATATAATTGTGTTTTTAATTGTATTTCATAGTGTTAGTTATTACGTTTTGAGTTTTAATGTATATTAAATTTCATTGTTCAATATACTTCTGAAGTAAAATAAATAATGTATAAATTGCACATTATGAACGACTTGTCGCCATACAGACGTCATGACAGACACCTTATTGACTTGGCGTCCTAGCAGTCAACTACCGTCGTGTCTCGCCGTGAAGCCATGACATCTATGATAACCGAACTATGACATTATTACTTTTTTAATATTAAACAAACAAAGCCAACAAAATTGCATAAATGGAATGACAAGAATGTTTCAAATATATCTAAGATGTTGATGAGTATGTAAGCTACACAACCATAGCAGAGTGGATGAAGTGAAGGGATATAAGACGAGATTTGGAAGGAAGATAATTAACAGAAACAATATGAAATTGATGCCTCTATAGAGTTGAATGTTGGGCAATCAAGAAGTAACATGAACACCAGCGCTTATTAGGCAATAAGTCGCCCGCCTAGACATCCATATGGTGATAAGTTGATAACAGTGTATAATTTATACATTTATAATATATATATATATATATATATATATATATATTAAATAGAGAAAAAAGTACACTTAAATTATTTAATACAAAAGTATGTGTTTATTAATAGTACATGGAATTAGAATATTGTAATTATGAAAAAAACATAAGTATAAGAAAAAGAATAAAAAGGTATGTATATACATATACACACACATATATATATATATGAGTTTCAATTCATGGCAACCAGTTACTAGGATCACTATTCCAGCAACCAACATCTCAGCTGTTGATCAATAACATGGAATGATGAGATTAAAAAGAGTTAATGCCTAGCTGCTACAAGTTGTAGCGGCTGCTATTTTAATAATGGTCCCACCTGGTCAAACTAATAAGAGAAATTATTTTTTTAAATCATATGTGCCGCTATAAGTTGTAGTGGCTGGTAATTTTTTTTCGCTACCCGGCAATGAAGGAAATTAAAGCACATTCATGTGGAAAGTTAGTAAAGCACATGTAGCGGCACATATAATTTTAAAAAATAATTTCTCTTATCAGTTTGACCAGGTGGGACCCATTATTAAAATAGAAGCCACTACAAGCGGCTGAGCATTAACTCTTTTTAATCTCATCCTTCCATATTATTAATTTACGGCTAAGATGTTGGTTGCTGGAATAGTGACCATAGAAACCGGTTGCCATGGATTGAAATCCTATATATATATATATATATATATATATATATATATATATATATATATATATACAGACTACTTTTCAAAGTTTCTAAAGCCTATTGCCAGACATGCCCTAAGATAAGAGACAGCTAGTTGTCCTCCATTTGAGGTCATTAGCTAAAGTGACCAACCACAATTAAATATAAAAGCATCACAGTCCACGAATTTCCTCACCCACATGTGATATTAATGACTTTCAAAATAGTCACCACTCACAATACACCCCCAAAGTTAAAAAAAAATACAACTCAACTCGGCTCTTCATCATACATGCCAACACAGAAATAGGAACTCGGCAGCAAATTAACATATTAGAAATTTGCACCAGGAGAGCATGGTGGTTGGTTTGTCAACATGATAAAACCTCCCACGTGCTGTCGTGAAACACCAAGAAATTCGCATTGGCATGCGCCTACTCACTCTGGCATGTAAGATCTCCCATCATCATCGAATTTCTTTCAGTGTACTAGGATTTCACTGATCTGTCCATTTTTGTGTTTTGTGCCGCTGTTTGACTATGTTTGTGATGTTTTTGGACAATTTACATGTGTTGAGTTGAGTGTCACTAAGGCGTGACCTCGCCTTGCACTGTGTCCATCGCCTTGATGCCTAATCGATGACTAGGCAACGCCTTGATAACCATGATGAAGATGGATGACCATACAAGATTAGATAGGACCAAAAATAAGAATACATGAAAGAAGGTTGGGATAACACCGATCGATGAGATGAGATAACATTGGTTGAGATGGTTTGGTCATATCAAACGTTGGCTTATAGATACAACGGTGAGAAGGGGTATCTTGTATCAAGATGAAGAATATATAAGAAGAGTGAGGGATAGAACAAAATTTATGAATACCTTGAGAAAGTATGTCAAGTACATAATGATGAAGGACAACACTTCTCATTGTCAATTGGTTTTAGGTTAGAGAGCTTGATGTCTTAATATATTAAATTTGGGATCATTTTATAAATCTAATGTGGTATCAAAGCGGGTCTATAACACTCTTCTTGACCCCTTCATTCTTACCAACTTGTAATCTATTTCTTAAATGTCAAAGTTAATAATTTCTTAACTGGTCACTTATCAATCAATGTTTTAAAAATTGCTAAGCGGAGGGGGCGCCTAGCGCCTAGCGCCTAAGCGTTTTCTTAGACGGCCTCTTTCATTTATTTTTCTATTGTATATACTTGTTAGTTGTTATACTATACAAAACATAGTAGATGTAATTTTTAAAATCTTTTAAGGCTTAACAAATTTATTTCAAGTATTGTAGAGCTTCAAAGTCTTTATTAAATTAATGTGGTATATGTCTGATTCCTCTTAAACGGGGCCTAGGCGCTAAGCGGACTAAGTGGGATATCTAGAACATTGTTATCAATTAAGCCAACCGTTACCCATGATTTACTAGATTTCTTCTAGACTTGTCTTGTGGGACTCATATTCATCAGATCCACGTGCAACCCTCAATATGTGTTACACGTGAAGGAGAGTGTAGTATATAACTTGTCCAACATTGAATAATAAATACCTTGAGAATGTATGTTTAATCCAACTGATTTTGGGTCAGAGATTGATGTTTTTATGTGCTAGCTTTAGGCCTATTTTATAAATCTAACACTTATCATGGCTAAAAGCCTAAAACTAAGAAACACTGCTCAGCAATGACGCATCAAAAGAATGTTTGTATTCTAAAGACCAGTTAAAGTACCCTGTGAAGCACCTGTAGGCTGTAGGCTAACAATATTCCTGAATTACCAACAGCAAAGGTATATTTTTAGCCCCAAGTATGGGAAACCAGCAACCTAGAGGTCATGGAACATTAAAAAAGTATATATCCATGAATATTAGGGTGTCGTTACAAAAGTGGGTATCATGCTATTGCCTTCTCTTCACAATAAGGCAAAGCAGATTTGACATTATATGTGAGAGATATAACCAAATAATAATAATTTGTTGTAATCATAACATGAGTTTTCCTTTTTATTCAACAAAGGAAAACATTTAAGTGAGGGAGATGTGGACCTCAAACATACACTATACTTGCGAGCATAACAAAGCATACACCTGAGTCCTCAGCTTTTTCGTGCCTTGCACAACTTTATATATAAACATAATTATATTATGTTTCATAAGTAAAAAACTTCAAGGTTAGTCATAAAGTATTGATTAAGTTGTCATAAAGATAGTCTCTCTTATATAACATATTTCTCTGCATTTTTTGCATTCGTAATACTATTCTAAAATTTGTATTATTAGCATTACCAGGCATTTTGTAATCAAGTTTTCTGATCATAAGTTTTCATTATGACAATCAGCCACTGAATTAGTGATGTAAGACAAGAGTACACAAATAATATAAGGGGGAAGTGGAAGAATGCTTCACCCACATAAGGGAATTACAAAGTTGTAGACAATGGCGCAGCGTTATTCTCAAATAACGTAACTCCTGAAACTAACTTGGGCAGAATTCAATATTTATATAAGAGTAATATAAGACCTAATACTACTAGGACTAGTGATCCAACTAAGAGATATCCAATTACCCTACACCAATCTTTACTAGGAAAGTAAGTGCTAAAAATACTTAACTTACCAAATCAACCTAGATAAACAATAATTCCTAAAATCCTTAAATCACATCATAACCCAGTTTGAATTCCAAATCTAATTATATAATTAACCAACCATAAGTATAACCCATAAAGAATCTTAATCTACTTTGACATGTATACCGTGTCAATTGGATCATTCCGATATAATCACAACATAATTTATACTGCTAAACAGTATAGCAAAGATTTGATGACCAGGGGATCGAGACACTAAAGAATTGTAGTCCCAAGTCTATATAAGTGAAAAGGGAAAGATGTCAGAATAATGTGTTGAGTTCTCATGCAGCACTAATTTCTTATCTAACATATTTTTCTCCAGTTTGCTGAATGTGTCTACATAATACCATTATTAAGTTCCCATGCTAGCACAGCGGCATTATATCATGATAATGGCCCCTTTCTATGCCCATGATTCGTAATCAAATTTTCTGATCACGTGATTTCATTATGACTATCTGGCACTGAATAAGGTTCCCTTATATTCTACAAAGTCAAATATGATTTGTGAAACAGTACTATAGTGAATTGATGACAGGAAAAGGTGGGGAAACAAAGAAATGTAGTATTTTATTTTAAGTATATAGAAGTGATGATAAAGGCACAGAATACCATTGGTCATTTATTTACCACCAGGCTCAGTATAAGGCAGCAGCATACTTTTGTTCCACCAGGCTCAGTTTGAGATTAACTATGTGCAACAACAAAAAAAGACCAATATCTCCCTTCTAAACTGAACACTCTATTTTTGGCTACCCTTAGACAAACTAATATACCTTTCCTGTATTTGCTTGTATATATTAATTTCTTGGTTGCTATTCAAATTAGAGCTCAGAGAACAATAATTCAATGAGGAAAAGGAAGGCTGAAAGTTGGAGAATGAAATCAGCATCACTTAATAATTTAGAAACCATACCATGAGATTGTACCATCAGAAAAATCATCCTTCTGAAGCATTTGCAGTATTTCTTGCAGCAATTTATTAATCTGACGACGAACATGAGCGTTGATGTGGCAAAAAACTCTTGACAAGTGCTTTAAGCCCAAAACTCTGTAAAGGAAAAGCCAATAAACTGGAACCTGAATACAAAAAGTGTATGCAGATAAAAACTTATGACTTCTTCATTAAGAAAATTGAACCCATTTTGGAGATACAGTCGCTGCTTCTTTAAGAATTCATATGGTTTTAATTGAATGCATCAAGTATGTCAACCACATTTGGACTGATCTACATGACATGTATACATATACAACAATAAGTAGATGACAGGTCGAAATTAGACAAAAGATAGTCCAAAAGTTCATAATGCCAATTCACCCAGTGAAAATTATGGACATATTGACACTTCAATGTTTACTCTAAATCGATACCAACCTTCAATTTACAGAAACTGGTACCATCAGAAGTCTTATCAAATGAACCTAGATTATCTGATATTTCCACCTAAGCAAAGATAGGGAAGACAATAAGCAGGTGAGTAATTTTGGATATTCTGGAGGAATCTTCCTATTACAACAGCATAGCAAGAAATAAATTAGTTAAAATGTGAAAATGGATATCAGTTACTTAGAAAATTTTCTCAACAATATATTGAGTGATCTCTTTGTCTCGGGCTTCAAATGATGGAGCAGAATGTTGTGCCATACAGCCCAAGGACTGCAACACAGTTGGAATATTCTGCCCATTGTGTAAAGCATCCACAAGTGTCTAGACAAGAAACAAAACAAAAATAAGTTTGATAATTTCCAGGTACAAAAAAATTGTTAAACAAAATGCCAATAACAAGTAATATTAAAATGCACAAATTATCATATATGTAAAACAACTTTAGAAACTCAGGAATCGTGCCACCACTGCCTAATGAAACCATATAAGAATCACTCTAGTAAAAGTGTCCCAAACCACTATAAATGTACCCAATGCCATGTCTGAGAATATAAAGCTTCAAGACCAAGCCAGCAGCTCAGTTAGGGGAAGACCCACCACCCACAGTAGAGAGCAGGTTCAAGGCTCACCCCATTCCCTCCCTCACATGATGTAAAGAACACATTAACAAGTATAAAATTCCCAATAGCTTCAAATATAATGGTGCAAACAGATTATAATTGGTATTCCTATGTCGAAGACATCATGCATGTGAAACTGAGCATGGACAAGTTGGAATACAATCGAAATGACGAGAAGCCGAATAAAAGATTAGTAGGGATCACAAGGCTCACACTTTTTAAAGCAGAAATCATACACCTATAGGCCTAATATACATAATAAAAGAGAAGAAAATCATAGTGTGTTAAGGGCAAGCAAATTCTTAAATCACCTATCATTTGACAATCAATTTACTTGCTACCCAAACCAAACAAAGGGAAAGAAATGAACACAAAGTTTCAATCATGCAGCTGAATGAAAATAAAATGACCAAGAGAAAATGTCTCTCTTCAATGGAAAACAGCAAATGATAATTCAGTAACATTAATAAATTTAAGCCACAAGCAGACAAAGATCAAGACTCGTACTTCAATTCACATTCAGATGACCAGAGTCAGATCCAAATACATGTAAAGCTATTGTTTGTAAAGAACACGAAATTACATATATGCCAATCAGGTTTAGAAAACCAGACCTTGCCTAACTCTGAGAAAATATATTGCTCAGAAGAACCAATTAACGCAACAATTGCAGAAACAGCAAGTTTTGACTCAGCTCGAGTTCCTTCCAGGCAAATCCTCTCCAGGGAAGGGTAAATATCACTACACAGACAAAGTGCGTGACTCCACTGAAAGCCCAAAGCAAGGGAAAAGCAGGAGCACAATATAAAATAAGTTTTTTCTTGAAGACAGGATGGTTTCCACCATCCAATTAAATACACGAGAAAACTAAAAAAAAAACTAATGTCAGAAAACAGGTAAAGAAACTCCTTCCACACACATCAATCTAGTCATTTCTTGTGTACATATAAACTTTGACCTTTAGTCCAAGCGTCAGGTATATTTTTATAACATAAAACCCATTATACCAATATTAACAAATTTTGCATAATAACACGAGGCATTATAGTCCCTAAAGTAAAATGAGGCATTATACAAAAAGTTGGCTCAAAGTATGTAACACGAGGCATTATAGTCCGTAACGTTTTAATTTAAACAAAGCTGTCCCTCAATTATGCAAATCGAGAGAGATCAAACCCGACTTCAGCTCAAAATAACCCGAAGTGCACAGCTTGCTTTTAAAAACTGAGGGTCCCTCAAGTATGATATTCATGATAAACCATACCCCTGCTGAAACTTTCAGCTGCAAACTAACCAAGTGTTTAGCTTGCTCTCAAAAACTGGAGGGTGTTCAGGGAATCTTTAACAGTACACCCAAGGATCTAGGGAAAGTCGACTGCGAAAAAATTCGCACACAAGACATGTGACATGAGCCCAATTCTTTCCAAAGAAAAAGAGTACTGATCAAAGAAGGGATACGGTTGTAAAGTCCAATAAAATGGTATGATGATTAGTTTGGATTTGAAAATTAGCTAGTGTAAAGAAGTAGTCCATATCACTGTTACAAGAATTTGTGACCATGCTGATGTGAATACTGTGGTAAAGCTGTGGAACGACTTGCTGGAGTTTGAGAGAACAAATTAGAGAAGTGAAAAACCTTCCATGATATTGACAGATTTTTTATTAGTGGGATACCTGAGTTTAAGAGAAATGGTGAAGAGAATGGAGTGGAGAAAGGTGGTGGGTTTAAATGTTGAGGAGTTGAATAAGACTTGAGACACATGCATAATAATTTTGGTATGTGACCATTCAGTACTCATCTGTAAACGTTGAACTATTCTCAAGTAATGGAAGTTTAATGAATAAAATTCATGCCATATAGTTAGGACTTGAGCATTAAGCTCTTCCTAGTTAGTAATAGTAGTCTTTAAGGGCACCAATAATTAGGGACATAATTTCAAGTTCCGGAATGCATTCCAGTTCATTTCTGTTACGGTTCTTTTGATATATCGATTACTAATGGTATCACTACAGAATCATAAGGAAAGAACTGCATACCAAATGCATGCATTAACCACATAAAATATATTCCATCTGCGTAGAATTGGATGGCAATAGATATGGGTCATTTAGATGTGCTCTGTCCAGCAATATATATAATATAAACCTATATACATATATATACATGCATACACAAAAACATTTATATATAGACACGCACACACACACACACATATATATATATATAAACACATACATATTTATATATACATAGATATCAGAATCTTATGACACAAGAAATGTATCGTATGATACTATACAAGATTGTTTCGATACAGAATTGTTAACGAATCAGAAAGTTAGTCGTATCTTACGATACGTCGCATGTATCTTACAATACGATACCTAAAACAATCAATGCATTTTTAAGTAAGAGTTGAACCTGATAAGAGTTAAAATAACACATTAACACTCTGTTACTAAACAAACAGAAAAGAAATGAACAAAAAATTTAGCCACTTTTCTTACCAAACTTTTCTGTCTAAAAATAAACATATGTGGATGGAAAATTAAATAACATAAGATCATTTTTTATAATCCCTATTGTACCCTCTAGTTATAAACATAATAAAACTAATATAAGTGTAACTTAGTAACTCAAATGAGAAACTTAAGTTTTATTTTCTTTTTCTTTATAAACTCAGTAACAACATGAAAGAAAACCTATAAGTTTTCTATTCTTTTCTTTTCCGTTATAAATTAAGTTTCTCATTCTTTCCTCTTCCATCAAAAACTTAGAAACAGTGTAAATGCCTTTTTTTCATGTCTCATACAGTGCTCTAAAAATCCCTGTCTAGGCATAAGATGGTAGTTTACCGCCTCAATTTGATTGGGTGGCAAAACCAGACCTTTACTTGAAGCTCTACAATATTTGAAATAAATTTTTAAACATTAAAACATTATTTTTTTAGTAATTTTTCATATAAATTAAAAAGAATTAGATATACTATATGTTTTATATAGTATACTTCTAATTTGGGGTTTAATTTCACATTAAGTTTATACTTGTAAGTTAAAATAAGCTATTTTTTCTCTTGTTCCTTGATAAATACTCTCTCTATCCTCAAAAATATGGCCCAAGGTACAATTATTTTTTGTCCTCAAAAGGATGGCATGTGTAAAACCCCAACTTTTATAAATAAAGATGAATTTTCTATAAATATCATTTTTGAATATTATGGAGTTAATTTGATATAATGTTATAGTTGTGGATAATATTTATAAATTTTGCAAAGTACGCAAGTTGTTATATAATATTCGATTGGTCGGGGAAATTTGTTTTAACGGGGAATATTCGTACAATGGCACAATTATTGGTGGACCCCACAACGGAATTATTGTCGGATTGAGAAAACGACAAAAATATTTTATTAAAAATAACGACGGAAGTTTTACCATTGTTACTGTTGAACTACTCGGTAGTAAAAGTACAGTAATACGTGTGGTTGCATAGTAGCACACGGTATTGATTATTAATACTTATGTGAGAAGTCACTCAGTTTGATTCAATTATTGTCAGTTAATAATATGAATTATTTAGCGATAATGACGTTTTGTTTTATTCGTATTATTAACGTAATAAAACAGAAACATCTTTTTATATAAAACAGAATACTTTATTAAAGTTATTCTATAAATAGAATATATTATATTTTATTTAAAAAAAAATTTCTTTAAATATGGACCGTCAGATTAAAGTAATCAATCTGGACCGTTCATGGATTAGTTACTATGCATTCTATTTTTCTATAAATAGCAACTCATTCCTTCATTATTTCTTACGAATTCACTGAACTCTAGAGAGAGAAACTATAGAGAGAGAGAAGAAGAGTATTCTGCTACTTAACTACTTCTTTATCTCAGCTCTTCTTTAAAACGGTAAGGGGTGTTATTCTTTCTTATTCATGAAGAGAACTGTTGTTATTCCATTTCTTATTATTCTGTTGGAATAACCTGTATACGCGGTCTACCCTATACTTGGTGACATTCTTCTATTATTCTGTTGGAACATCCTGTCTGTGTGTTTTACACCGGACCTGGTTCCGTTTTTATTATTATTCTATTGGAACATCCCGTCTGTGTGTTTTACACGGGACCTGGTTCCGTTTTTATTATTATTCTGTTGGAACATCCTGTCTGTGTGCTTTACACCGGACCTGGTTCCATTATTTATTATTCTGTCGGAATATCCTGTCTGTGCGTTTATGCCGGACCTGGTTCTATTATTTATTATTCTGTCGGAATATCCTGTCTGTGCGTTTATGCCGGACCTGGTTCTATTATTTATTATTCTGTCGGAATATCCTGTATGTGCGTTTACGCCGTACCTGGTTCCATTATTTATTATTCTGTTGGAATAACCTGTCTGTGCGGTTTATCGCATGCATGGTGATTTCTTTTGTTATTACATTCTTTATTGTACTCAGTTGGTTAAGTTTTGACTTCTATACTCCATAAAATTTGTGGAATATCCTTGATAATTGCGTTTCATCCAGTATCTTTTCATGAAAATATTCTTCTAAGCATTCTTGAATTTTACTCCACAAAGCAGTATCATGTTGACAATTTGGACGTTGTTAATTCTTAGATAAATTAATTCTTGAACTTGTTTTATTGAATTCTTATATCATTGTCATCATCCTCATGTTTATAAAATGTTGAAAGTCATCTGTGGCCTGTAGTGCATAGATGGACTTGGTGTGATTATGACCAGGGATTATTCAGTATAATCATGACCGTAATGTTACAAATGATGTGGTAAAAGTCCTCATTGGCCCGTAGTGCATTGATGGACAGTTGTTGGCATGATCATGACCATTAATGAATACATGAATATCCTTGGCCGTAGTGCAGGGGTGATTCGATGATGTAGATTATTTTATTAAGCTTAGTCCCAGCGATCACAATGTTGAAAAACCTTTTAAATCATAAAAGATAGTAGAGTTTATTTTCTACTTGACTCTTTTAATGGATTGCTTGTTCCGCTGCATTTAAACTTGGTGTCTATTATATTTTATCAGTTTAACATTGTTGAAGGCTAATGATAATTTATTCTGCATTATCTTAGTCATAATATTTCTTACTGGGCTAGTTGAGCTCACCCTTTCTTTCATGTTCTCTTCAGGAAATGAGAACGTAGCTAGGGCAAGTCGGGAAACGGAGTGATGGTCCGAATGATAGTATTAGTTAGTAGTCCTCACTATTCTATGTAATAGTGTGTTAATAAATGTAATGAGGACTCCTTTTGAGTATGAATACTCTCTAGAAGATAATATTTGTATTCAAACTCACAGTTTATGTTTTGTCGTATTGTACACGACAGTTGTATTAGTAAGTTGTATTTGTATTATGTACTATGTATCTGACGACCCAAGATGGGTGATGTATTCCTAATTTTGGGGGCGTCACAGCAAGTACATAAAATATGGGACAAATGTGTCATTTAGTAGGGTCCACTAGTATATAAATAAATTAATTAATTAAAAAAAGCCTAATCACTTTATGTAATTTTGTGGGAAACTTGGAACTTTTTCTTCTCTTACCTCTACTTTACTTTTCTTAATTTGTGCAAAATGTATTATAGACATCCTTTAAAGGACGGAAAGAGTATTACCTAAACAATATACCTCTAGTTTAAACTTCAAACAATAGTTTTAATACTTAGAATTTGTTTATAGACTCATTTGATTACTTTAACATTACACTTAAGCTAAAAGATACTTTATTTTCTAGTAAATAAGTTCTTTGTATGTTTAAATATATAATTATTATGTTTTGTATGTCTTTCCATATCTTACAATACAATTCACAATAACATACACGCCTCACGATTCAAAATATTTGTATACACGATAAGATTCACGATTTAATACATATGCGTATATATATATATACATATCCAGAACAGATCTAAAGTATGCCTCTTAAATAACATACTTTTTTAAAACTGTCGTTTTGGAGATTTTTTTAAAAAGAAGTGGGGTCACAGGTGGCATTTTTGTAAATAAAAAGAAAGCAAGTGGGACCAATCTCTTTTAATATTTTTTTTAAAGAATCTCCAAAACGACGTAGTTTTAATAAAAACATTGTTAGCAGATGTTATTGATGTTAGTAGCATAACATGCAAACATACTTTTAGGTTTCATGTTTCCTAGTTTAATCCCTAGAATGTGGGCTATCCCAATTCTATAAATGTAGCTACTTGTTATATGAAAATATATAAAAAATACATTCTTTACATTGTATTAGAGCAAAATCAATAACAACCTGCGTTTTTTCATCTTTCTTCTTGCTCTGTTTCTCTTTGCCGATCATCTCTTCCGAGAGAAACCTTGCAAGATTAGTTCGTTTTGAGAAATTGAACACTTATTAAGGTTCTATAGTGTCAGGCGACCTGACCGGAGTTTTCAATTTTCCGACCAACTGCCGCACGCGCCCCCATGCGCCTGACCTTCGACGCCACGCGCCATTGTTGACCGGCGCGTGAGACACTTTACGGCGACTTTTTTTGGCGTGGTCTCTTCTAGTTTGGTCGTTTCTCTCTCTTCTTTCCATCTACAATGGCCGTATTGAGCAAAATTCAGGTTTGTCTGGTGTTAGGCTTCCTGTTAGCTCTATTAGTCCATTTGGCCACTGTTAGTTCCTTAAAGACTTACTGTTGCAACTGGTACTTACTGTTCCTACTGTTAGTTCCTTAAAGGATTCTATTATTGCTATTTAAGTGGGCTAATATAAGAGTGAATCCTAAATGAACAAATTAACTGTATTAATTTGTTTGTTTTTTGAATAATTCCGTTTTTTAGCCTGAAAATTATTCTTCTTGTTATTTCCTTGGATAATTCTTGTTGATCCCATTATCTCACCGTGGCCGAATCTAGCACCATTCATAGTGATGATTCTACTGAAACCAATAAAGGGCAATCAATTAAAAATCATCATCTCAATTCTGCTCTGGTTCTTAGTCCATTTAAGTTGGATGGAAACAATTATCTAGCTTGGTCACAAGCATGTCGTATGTCAATTGAAGCTAACTAGATGCAACACTTTATCACTGGTACAACAACCATGCCTATTCAAGCAGTTGTGGCCCAAGAAGAATGAATATCAAATAACTCCATGGTAAAAACATGAATTTTTAACTTAATGGAACCCAGTATGAGGAGTAGTTACATGTTCTTAGACACGACATATGAACTTTGGGAGGCTATCTCTCAAACCTTCTCTGTTTCTGGTGATATGGCTAAGGCATATGACATCCGTAAACGAATCAGAGAGCTGGGTCAAGGGGGAAGCCTGTGGCATAATATTTTGCACAGATAAATGCACTTTGGCAGGAACTCGATCATTACCGGGTTTTTTCAGCCAAATGTCTGGAAGATAGAGCTGCTTATCAAAAGTTTGTTAATGAGGATCGAGTTGTTGATTTCTTGGCTGGTTTAAACATTGAGTTTGATCAAATTCGAGCACAGTTGATCGGTCAGACACTTTTCCCATCACTGCGAGAGGCTCATGCTAAAGTCCAACAAAAAGAAAGTAGACGTCGGGTGATTGTTCTAAACTTAATCCTGTTGACCGATCAGCCAACCCTAGTTTCTTCATATCCTAAGTCTGGCTTCCCCATTCAGTCTCTTGTTGAGGAGTCCCGCGAATATAATTATTGCGGGGAAAAGAATCATACTAGGGATCGATGCTTTAAACTTCATGGGCGTCCTAAAAGGTGTGGAGGTTGGTCAAGTCGTGGATCCCAGGCCTACGTGTCTTTTCCACCACTTTCTATTGATGAACCCAGTACTTCAGAAATTACTACTTCACTTACTCCAGAGGAAATTTCAGTTTTTCGAAAATTCTATTCCAAATCTACTCCTCATTATGCCTAATCAGGTATCCATTCTTGTGCCTTTTTTGTTTCATCAACTTGCACTAGTTGGATTATAGACACATGTGCCTCCGAACATATGACCTCAAAGCTCTTTACTTCATAAACGCCTTGCTTTGGAAAAGACAAGGTTCGAATAGCTGACGGTTCCCTGTCTTCTATCTCCGGGTGTGGTTCTATATTTTGTATCCTTCATTAACATTATCATTTGTTCTTCATATTCCTTTGTTTACTGCGAATTTATCTGTCCAACGTCTTTCTGAATCTCTACACTGTTCAATAACTTTTTTTCCAAATCATTGTGTTTTTCAGGACTTGGTGACGGGACAGACGATTAGGAGTGATAGTGCAGTTGATGGTCTTTATTACCTAGATGTTCCCTTGTCTAACATGTCCTCCACTCAGACTCTTCACTCTACTTCTGACTCTAGCCTGACCTCTTCATCAATAGCATCGACGCTTGGGACATCCTTCTTTTTCAGTATTGGAGTCTTTATTTCAATCTTTAGTCAAGTAATGTAACAGAACTCAGTTTTTGTGTGAACCATGTGAATTCGGTAAAAACAAACGTTCGACCTATTCTGCTATTAAAAGTCGGCATTTTGAGCCTTTTGCTATTATCCATATTGATGTGTGGGGACCTCTCAGGTTGCTTTCCGTTCTGGTTTTAGATGGTTTGTTAGTTTTATTGATTGTCATTCTCGTGTCACTTGGATTTATCTCTTGCGTTCCAAATCCGAGGTATTTAATTGTTTTCAGGACTTTCATAAAATGATTCAAACCCAATTTAATGTTAAAGTCAAAATTCTCCATAGTGGTAATGGTCGTGAATATAGCAACAATCATGTTTTTGAATCTTACCTTTCTCAACATGGCATCATTCTTCAAACCTCCTGTGTCAAAACTCCAGAACAAAATGGAGTGGCAAAAAGGAAAAATCGCCACTTACTAGAGGTTGCCCGCACTCTTATGTTCATTATGACAACCCCTAAGTTTCTGTGGGAAGATGTTGTTCTGACTGCTGCATTTCTTATTAACCGTCTTCCTTCTAGAATCCTTGGCAACAAAAGTCCTATCTCTTTTCTCAAACACACGACCAGTCCTTCTCCTTCACCTCGAGTTTTTGAGTGTGTATGCTATGCACATGACAAATCTCCCACTCTGGGCAAATTAGATCCCAAGACGTTTCGATGTATTTTCATTGGTTATTCTCTAACCCAAAAACGTTATAAATGTTATCATCCTCCTTCGAACAAAGTTTGTCATTCGGGATGCAACTTTTTAGAAATTGGAACCTTTTTATTCTTCTTCATGTTCTCCTTAGGGGGAGGATGTTACTGATAAGGAGGAGAAGCTCCCTTCTGAGGCTGGTATTACAAGCCTTGTTTGTATTGTTGTTTCTGATAATTCTACACAGGGGGAGTTACATGAGTCTGAGCCTGAGCTTGAGCCTGAGCCTGAGCCTGAGCCTGAGTTTGAGTTGAGGACCTATGTTCGAAAAGGCAAGAATAAGGTCATCATTTCTGCACCACTACACCAACCTTGCTCCGCACCTGTTCTTGATAATGCTAATGGTGAGAATCCTAACCCTACTTGTTCCTCTAATGATACTGACATTCCTATTGCTCTCAGAAAAGGAGTTGGACCTTGTACTCGACATCCTATCTCTAATTTCTTAGCCTATAATAAATTATCTGCTTCCTACCACTCCTTTGTTTCTTCCTTATCTTCAATATATGTTCCTTAGGAGTGGAGAGAAGCAATCAGTGATGAGAATTGGAAACAAGCTATGATTGAAGAGATGAATGCCCTGAAGAAGAATGATACACGGGAACTAATTACTCTTCCTTATGAAAAAAAACTAGTTGGTTGCAAATGGGTATATACAGTCAAGCACAAGCCAGATGGGACAGTCGAGAGACTTAAAGTCAGACTAGTTGCAAAAGGATATACTAAAACTCATGGAATTGATTACCAGGAGACATTTGCTCCTGTGGCGAAGATGAACTTTGTTCGTTCCATAATCTCATGTGCAGCAAACTTTGGCTGGAATATTCAATAATTGAATGTGAAAAATGCATTCCTTCATGGTGACTTGGAATAAGAAGTATACATGGAAATATCCTCTGGTTTTGCTTCATTTGTCACCAAGGGTAAGGTTTGTAAACTGCGAAAGGCTTTATATGGTCTAAAACAATCTCCCAGAGCCTGATTCGGTAGATTTCACGAAGCAATGATCAGATTTGGGTACAAGCAGAGTCGAACAGATCGCACTCTATTTGTCAAAAAGATAAATAGGAAGACTGTCATTCTTATTGTTTCTGTTGATGACATTGTGGTGACAGGTGATAATAAAGAAGAGATAGCTAATTTCAAAGCGAGTCTGGCCAAATAATTTGAGCTCAAAGATCTCGGTCCTTTGAAATATTTCATTGGTATTGAAATTGCAAGATCTTCCAGTGGGATTTTTCTATCTCAACAGAAGTATGTTCTTAATCTTCTAACAGAAACAGGTATGTTGGGGTGTAAGCCAGCTGATTCTACTATTGAAATTAATCATCATTTAGTGGGGCGGCTCAGGACCTACGGTTGATAGAGAAAGATATCAACATTTAGTAGGACGACTGATTTCTCATACTAGACCTGATATATCTTATGTTGTGAGAATAGTAAGTCAGTATATGCATGATCCTCGACATTGTCACATAGAAACTGTTTACAGAATTCTGAGATATCTCAAGTCGGCTCATGGGAAAGGTATATTGTTTGCACCAAATAGTCATATGAGTCAAAGCTTTTTTCGACTCAGATTGGGTTGGCTCTATAGAGAATCGTCGGTCTACATCAGGCTACTGTTCATTTGTTGGAGGTACTCTTATTACTTGGCGTAGTAAGAAACAGTCCGTAGTAACAAGATCTAGTGCTGAGGCTGAATATCGAGCTATCGCCTTGGGTATATGTGAACTAATGTAACTTCGAACCTTGTTAGAAGATTTGGGTGTTACAACTACGGGGCCTATGCAGTTATTTTGAAATAATAAGGCAGCCATTAGTATTGCAAACGACCCTGTACAACACGATAGAATGAAGCACATTGAGATTGGCAGACTCTTCGTCAAAAAAAAGTTAACCAGTGGTCTTATTTGCTTGCCTTTTGTAAAAACAGATCTTCAGCTAGCTGATATTTTGACTAAAGGCCTTAGTAGTAAGATGTTTCATCCATTATATTTTAAGTTGGGTATGCAAGACATCTATACACCAACTTGGGAGAGAGTGTTAGAAGATGTTATTGATGTTAGTAGCATAGCATGTAAATGTTAGTAGCATAACATGCAAACATACTTTTAGGTTTCATGTTTCCTAGTTTAATCCCTAGAATGTGGGTTATCCTAATTCTATAAATGTAGCTACTTGTTATATGAAAATATATAGAAAATACATTTTTTATAAGTATGTTATTTAAGAGAGGTATGTTATTTAAGACTTATACTTTACGTCCGTCCTCTATACATATCAATACTAAAATATAATAAGGCGTGAAGTGATCGGCTATTGCGTTAATTGGGCCAAATTTTTTTTTATTTTACCGAGTCACTCGATTGATCTAGCAATTGG
The DNA here is from genome assembly GCA_016801055.1 of Panax notoginseng. Lineage (NCBI taxonomy): Eukaryota > Viridiplantae > Streptophyta > Magnoliopsida > Apiales > Araliaceae > Panax > Panax notoginseng. The sequence continues at coordinate 555,890 of CM029013.1, read as the reverse complement.
ACCATGCCTCTTCTGTGTTCTTTTTCACAAAATTCAATCGCCTCTTCCTCTTCATTTTTCATGTTCTTTTTCCAATTTTTTCATCTTTTTATATATATTCTCTCTGTTCCCCTCTTTCAATTACAAAGGTATGGCCGACTCTTTCTTCATCTATCATCTCACTATTCCCTATATCAAATACTCAATGAATCATAATTTTGTTTGTGTGGTGGAGTAAGTTTTGATCATTGTTTCAAGTGTCTATAATCTATAAGCATTGTATTTTGTGGCTTGAGTTTAAATTTCTCTAATTTTTCAAGGGATGTTGCTTTCAGGATCCTAGAAACTATAAATAGTGGTAGACGTAGATCTACACAAGATATAGATAAAGATAATTTACATGAAAAAACAAAAATATATGTATGTAACATCAATCCGAATATGTTGAACGTTGGTAAAATGCGGGCCCAAGAAAGAGGTAGGTATTGTATAAGAAAATTGAAAATTTTTACTCGGTGTTTTTTTTTGGGATTATGTATCCATTCCTGTTACAAATTAGATATATAAGCTGACTTATGTAGGGCTTGGAGAAGATGGATCTCATATATGGGTTGAAGGAGATGTTGAAGCACTGAATTTTGAGGATGATTTAGTGGATGGTTACACAATTGCATTTGGTATTAGGAATGTTACGCACATAGAAAAAGCTCTTGCTGAAGCTTTTATAGGTAACTAACAGGCTTGCTAATTCACATTGATTTGTCACAAATTCTCATCAATTGGAAGAAATTTCAACCCCAAATTAATGACTGAACGAAAGAATTAAAGTTTCGCATTTGATGTTTGACAATCCGGTTAGGTAAGTTATTTATTCTGTGCATATTTCTTTCAAACAAATTTGATGTTTAACAATCCAGTTAGGTGAGTTATTTATTATGCCGATTTCTTTCCATCAAATGGGTTCATCCCAAAGCTTGTGACTTTCATAAGTGTCCACTTGCCTGTATACTCGACTCACAAATTTGTAAAGGATAGGGGTCGATTTTATTGCAGGTAAAGTATATTTCTTCCTTGATTCTTTTCAATTATTTACGTATAATCATCTTTCTTAGTTTGATTACCCTTTCACTTCCTAACCCCTCTTCCAATAGGTTAATTAAATGATCTAGCAATTCTATTGATTTTTCCCTTTCTTAACTGAAGATTTTGACTGTACAACTCAATTGATTGCAAATTAATGGTATTTGATGTTTTTTGAGTGGCAGATAGTTACATGCATCATTGAAAATGACTGCAATGTATGATTTGATGCTTTGTAATGCATTATGATTCGGCCAACTCACTAAATTTATGTTTTATTTGTATTTTGCAGTTTAAGAACTTGGTGTAGTTAATTCTGCATTATATAGAGTTCAAAAATACCAGGTAAGAGTAAGAATATTATTTTTATATATATTAGATTGTTTAAGTTGCCTTTTAGTTTTATTTTCTTTTATGTATCACAATTTGTGAAATGATTTTGAAGAGTTTAATTTTCAAGTGTTCTTCACTTAATTGGCAGTATAGTGTATTCTAAGTGTTTGATGAAATGGGGCTGAGAACATGTTTCATTTTTGTTTTTCAACAAGTTGCCCACAATTTTGTTGTTATTGTAAGAGTTAATGTTCCTGTGTACATCAGCCACCAAAAGAACACTAAAATGATCAATAGCCTACTAATAATACTAATGTATTTTTATAATCTTCATGTATAGCATAGCCTACTTGTCACATCAAGTGGATCTTTAAAATTCTCGTTCAGAAATGTAATAACAAAAAACACTGAACATAAAACACCATTTCGCAGGCTTGCCCGCAGGGCCGGCCCTGGGCATAGGCCCAAGAGGCATGGGCCTAGAGCCCCAAAAATTTTGGAGCCCCAATTTTTTTTTTAATATGTATATGATCATCGGCCATCACACTTCTCCTGCTGGTTGCTGCTGTGTTGCATATGATCATCGGCCATCGCACTGACTGAGACGCACACACATCTGACATCTATTGAGTATTGACTATCATCTCTTCTTCATCCGGTCCAATTCTCAGAATAATTTTGTTTTACCAGGTAACTAATTTCTCCATTCTTTCTTACTTTTAATACTTTTGTTCCATAAGATTGGTTCTTGCTGCTCAGTTGCTCCAATTGAAATTGTATACAGTAAAACCCTAAGTCCCTAATATAGTAATATGTTTTCTGAAAGTTTGTGCATCTGGAAGAATGGTTATTAAGTTTGTATAATTGATAAACCGTAAACCCCTAATAGACCTGCTATGGAAAAGCCTTTTTTTTTTATCATTTGTTGCTCTTGAAGAAGTGACTTTTTTTAAAATGTAAGGGGCCCCAAATTTTATCTTCGCCTATAGCCTTGAAAATGTCAGGGCCGGCCCTGCTTGCCCGTGCCTTGCACAGGTTATCTAGCTTGCATTGTCCAACGGTCACAAAACCCAACTGCAAAGAGCACTGGAATTATTATGAAATTCTCACAATGGCCTTCAGTATTTGGGTACCAGGAGCAAGCTGGACTAGTGGGCCTTTGTTCACTGAAATTCTATGTTGTCATGAAAACTGTCTCATTTTGCTTACTTGAAGGGAGTATAATTTGAACTTTTTACCTTTGATTTTTCTCCAATAACATTGCGCGCGCAAGCGCGCGCACACACACATATATAACCCCCAATTGATAATACCATAATGCCATACGATGATACGAGTATCAAAATATCTCTGACCCAGCTAGAGCAGAAAAGACATGCTATATGCAGAAAACAAAAGCAGTGATTTATGTGATGCCTTTTGGAGAAGTTATATACTACGAAGCAATCTTATTAAAATAATTTGAGGCATATTCTAATTCAAACCAATTTAAAGGAGACCAGCAGCATCCCTTTATTTTCATAATTTCAGTCGCACATCCGCTAAAGCTTAAATACAACTGTATAAAATTGAAATCATAAAATATTCTTAATTTACCTGAGTTTGCTAGAAATATGTGGACCTGCTTTAGCTAGCATCTGGATCAGGCGTTCATTAGAAGGGATATTCTCCTCTAATATCAAACGGCATAACTGCTCTTCTGAACCTCTTATGAGTGAAGGGAAATTGCTGATAATAATCTAGGCAAAAAAAAATAAATAAATCACTCACTCACTCACAAGGTTTGAATGTGATTACGCCATCTGGTGGCCTATTACTTAGAGAAAAGAAATTATTCAATCACTTGAGGAATGAAAAAAAGAAAAAAAAAAGAATATATTTATATATGTACCCATTATTACAGTGTCAAAACAAAACATGAAAACTCTATCTTACCATCAAACTGATGTGCACACAAGAAAGAATTTGTGTCAATGCCCAATAGAAGAGATGGGTAAAAGTTAGTTTCAACATGCATTGAAGCTTATCGCGACAGGGGTTATCCAAATTGTCCACAACATATTAAAATGTGTTTAGCAATAAAATAGATGTATTGAATATTGTTGTTATCTTATTATAAAGAGTACTAAAACCTTATATACACTTATATACAGACTACTAGTACAGTATGTGTGAACACCAAGTATGTGTGGGCACCTAATAATAATATACTCTAATAACAATACTATACTCTAATACTCCCCCTTAAGATTTGAAAGTCTTATATCACAACTTACAACTTGTTACATAACAATCTTAAAAAGAGTCGAACCAACCACAACACAAGATTATTTTATCTTCAACACTCCCCCTCAAATTGAGACCCTCTTCAATTTGCATGTCTTTTTTTTTTACGTCCAAAGTTAGAATTTTCACACTCAAAACATAACTTCACACATCCACTTTTTGAGGATATCATGTGCGGGAAATAACGGAGAACACTCGGTCTCCTACAACAAATGTGAAGAACTCTCTATCCTTCAAAAACAACTACGAAGGACTTATTGCCTTCCTTAACAACGGAGGACTCTCTAGCCCCTCAAAATATCGAAAGACACGCCGCCTTCCTGAAATCTCGACCCCATGCAATCTTTGCTTTCCAATCAACCATTAACATATTTCAACCCGAGAAATTAACTGCTCCGAGACATGCTCTTATTAAGAAAAAAAAATAACAAGCAACTCCAACAAAAGAACTACAACTGAACTCTAACCACTTAATTTTTTTTCTTTAAGATGAAGTTAAACAATAAAAATAAACAATGTTTGCCGCCTACTATGTGTCGGTACCGGCGGAAGCTAGACTTTTTTGATTTGATTGTCAAAATCAACCTAGCTCTGATACCATGTTAGAAATAAAATAGATATAGTGAATAATATTGTTATTTTATTGCAAAGAGTACTAAAGCCTTATATATAGGCTATTAGTTGAGTAGTGGCCAAATATGTGTGGGCACCAAGTATGTGTGGACACCAAGCATACTTGGTGACTAAGTTCTAATAATAATATACTCTAATAAAATGCATTACTATTTCATTCGAGAAAAGCTATTGGAGTCTACATGAGGAAGTTAATCTTATCAAAGTGAATTTTGATGATTAGAGAAGATTGCAATCATCTTTGTGAAGGCCTGAATTAGTTATTTTTATTTTAATTACTCCCTACGTCTCACAGAAAAGATGTCTAAAGTACATAATTCAAATCCAAAGTGCTATTTAAAAGTCTCTTTTTTCCTCAAAAGTACTCAAGTAGGACCACTACTTTTGGGGGAATGGAAGATAGTGAATGGCAACTTATTTATCCCTCTCCTCAACTATTGTTTTTCTTAAATTGTGTAAAAAAGTGTACTTAAAACAACTTTTATGGGACTGAGGGAATAGTATTTTAGAGCATACCTTGGCTTGGTTACCCATGTTAGCACATAAAAAGGAATTGCTAATTTGGTGAGCTAACTTTCACTGTTAGCATGCATTGTCTTCAAAAGATGAAATTCCCTAACCTACAATCTTTTCAAGTCTGTCCTGGAAATAATGAGGGCTGTACTGAGCAAGCTACTTATTTGGAAATAAAGTATGTGTTAAGGCATATTTGGAATGCCTCCAAGTTGGAGTTTCCAACAAAAAGAGGAAATATAGTTGAAAGTGCAGTTTGATAGGTACACTACGCTGTTCCAGTCATGTGAATAGCACCTCCATGCTTCTTGTCAAAATTTTCCTTTATGCAACAGTTGCACATGCAGTCCAGTGAGGATAGTGGATTTAGACTGATTTTCTTTCTCTATGTAGAGTATTTCTAAGAATTTGTAAGGCTTTTATTTTTTGTATATTATCAATATTCTCTCTCAGGTGAGTCACAAACAAGTATCCAGAAACACATATGTTGCAAAATTAATTAAGCCAAATAAATTCGGCTAGCAACTGCCTGTTTTCCAAACATATCAATCTCAATGCTCAGCATGACAGTGTATGAATATTGCATTCACATATGTAATGTAATATCCCGAATATTTTCGAGGCTTATAAATATAATCGTATATGATTAAAGATTGAGTTTATAATCTAATCTATGTAATGAAAAATAAGTGTTGTTTCATATAAGAAAATAAAAAATTTTCCGAGAAATAACGCAAAAATACTATTCATAAAAACGTAAAGTCAATTTTGGGAAAGTCAACAATTTTTATTTTTAGCTAACCGGATTAGTTAGGAAAGCTAACTAATGAGTAACTAGAAAGTAAACTAAGTTTGGAGTAACTAAACTAAGTGGGATCCAGTTATGGTGTAGAGAATGGGAGGGCTTTTTGGCCAATATGAAAGTATGTAATACTTACAAGCTTGTAAGTATTGATACTTGCTTCGTAGAATTAGTCATCAAATTGGTTTTTGCTTGGTTTGTAGTGTTGTCAAGCAATGGGAGGTGAGATGTGGCTCAATGTCTTGCTTGAGGTGTGTTTTCTAGCTTTAAGAGGTGAGATGTAGCCTCTTGTATGGCAAATCATTGTTGCAAGACACAAGTGATAGGGCTTGGCCTTGTTGGCCGATTGTAAGTGGTGGAGTTGTTAGGCATTGGTGACCTTATGTGAACCATGGCTTGGTGGCCTTGTTGGCCACTTTTGTTGGTTGTGGTATGATGACCATTATACCTCAAGTCTTGGATGTCTATAAATAAGACCCTCATGTCATGTTAAATAACCTTCATTAAATCCCAAAGCAATTCTAAGAGAGAGCATAGTAAGTATACTTATCAAGTCTTGCTTTTTCAAGATAAACGTAAAGCTTGCAACTTCAAGAGGTTGATCGAAAGACGCAAAAATTAACGTAAACTATAGAAGCGGAATCAAACAAGTTTTTCGGACTATGTGCAAGTTTCTAACTATTTTTATGTGCAACGATGTACTATAAAACTGTTTTGAATTTAAGTTGTTGTGTGAAGTTAGTTGTGATATGTGAATTACTTGTATAACTTGAATATTGTGAACTCTATAACTTGAGGATTGTGAACTCTATAACTTGGGCAGTGTGAATCCTATAAATTAAGTAGTGTGAATTATCTGTATAAACTTGAGAAGTGTGAAATGTATTATCTGTTAGACTTATTGAGTATTTGTGCTCATTCTTGCAAATAAAATTTTATTTACAGTTAAGGAATAATTACCAGCAAAATTTGGCAGTAAAGAGAAAGTGAAAGAAGAGTAGTTAGGTCAAGAGAGATTATTATTATTGTCTTCTTTTCATGTAATAGAACTTTAAGTTGTAATAACTTTGAAGATATGATTAAAAGAGTTGGGAATTATTATAAGAATGTATTGGTTGTATACTGTACATTTAAGCTAGTAGACGTAGGAGTCATTTAACTATGCAAGATTAACATTATTGGCAATGCCTAGAAAACTGTCGATGACTCGATGAAAGGGGTTAGGTTATCTAATTACGCGCCAATAAGGAGAGATCCTTATCGGAAAGCTTCCTCTTTCCTGAGAACTGACTGATTGCTAATATTAAACGTCTAGATTAGATAAATGGTGTTGAAGTTGAGAAGAAGGGTTAGTGTTGAATTTTGAGCCATAATTTATATGACTTTAGAATGTAATAGGAAATTATAAAGCGTACGATTCTGGAATAAAGATTGTATTGTAAGTTTTAAATAAACTAGTTTTTACCAAGTATAATATTGGTGAATATTAAGGAAAGATGTTGCGATCCAGGGATGGAGATAAAGAATTGATGTAATGTCTGTAATAGACTAGTTAAACCAATAGAATTATTGGTAGTTTTAATAGATGAAGTTGTATCGTCAACATCATATCAGGGGTTAAAGGAGACCCGAATTTGGGGGCATGACATGTAAGCATAGAACAATCACGAGTTATTTGTTTCGGTAAATACTAAGCTAAAGAAAGTGCACCCAGTTGCTTTCTCAAGAAGATTAGTAATTAAAGAACTCAATAGTATGCACATGTGATAAGTGGGTTAAATACCAACGAATTTGGTATTCTTTATCTTAAAATATTGCTATTTCTTGAGTTTGTGCATGTTTTTTTTTTATGTTTTTATGTTCATTTTGCAGGAAAAGGCAAGGATGGGCATTGTGGACTTGGATGCTAAAAAGGAAGCAAAGCTAGAAAGTTATTTGACTGGCGCGAGGAGCGCCCAATTTGTACTAGGATTGGCGCGCCAGGATGAGGGAATGTTTTGTTGGTGCAGCGCGGGCCGCGCCCAATTTGGCCTAGGAGCAGCGCGGGGGGCGCCAGACGCACGGGAAGTAATCTGATTTTTATGTAATTATGACCAAGTTGAGTGATAATAGGATTTTCGATACCTAATTAATTAGGGTTTTCGTTAGAATTATAAATATTTGCTTATGACTTGGATTAAAGGAGACTTCTGACTGCAAGAATTGACAACCACCTAAGGAGACTTGAAGATTAGATTGGAGAGAAAGAGGAGTCAGACATTGAAGATTAAGGAGACTAGAGATTCTTACCAGAGTTTTTCTTCTTCTCTTTAATTTCTTTATCTGTACTTTGAATGTTTTTCATATTTGAGACAATGGTTTTCTTTAGGATTATGAACTAAATTTTTAATTAGGGGTACAATGGAACCTTTTGTGATGCTTTAATTTATTTATCCATATTTTCGCTTATTGATCATGTTTGAGTTGTTTATCATATCTTGTGTTAATTTATTAATTGTGTAGCCAGCAATTAATCTGATATCTTAGATGGAATTGAAAAAAGAGATCTAGGATTAGATCTGGATGTGAAAACGTATGGAAATTGCTGCTTTTTGAACAGGAATAACATAGTAGTACATAATATGAAAATACATGTGTCATGCGTAACTTAATTGGGAGTTTGTATTTAATGAATCTGCTTTAAATGTCTTGCATGAAAATAACAATATAACTGAAACAAGTCTTTTTGTTAATCATTGAAAGATGTTAATGAATAGATGGGCAATCCCAGTTAACAACTCATTGGATTAATAACGTGGAAATAGAGTGAAGTGATTATTGTAAAGCAATTGGGAAAATTGTATTCCTAGATTTGACATATTTGGTAATTGTAACAACCGAGAAAATCGGACTTTGATGTAAATAAATTTTTATTTGATTATATTGAATAAAAATAAGATTTATGTGGATTATTTCTGTGTAAAGAGTTTAACGGTCATTTTCTGACCTAGGATGAATGTATGATGGTAGTATTCTAGCTACATGCTAGAATTAAAGTGTATGAATTTTCAAGACGAAAATAAAAGTTTTCGAGAAATTTGAGAAAAATCGCTATTAATCCAAAGTTGTTCGGGAATTATTTTTGAATTTTCGAGAAATACGTAATGTTAGAATTATGAGGAAAGATGGATTATGTGACGCTCCCAAAATTAGGTATACATCACCCATCTTGGGTCGTCAGATATATGGTACAGAATACAAATATAACTTACTAATACAACTGTCGTGTACAATACGACAAAACATAACTGTGAGTTTGAATACAATTATTGTCTACTAGAGACTATACAAACTCAAAAGAAATCCTCATTACAATTATTGTCACACTATTTAATAGAATAGTGAGGACTACTAATACTATCATCTGGTCCATCACTCCGTTCCCCGACTCGTCCCAGCTATATTCTCATTTCCTGAAGAGAACAGTGAAAGAAAGGGTGAGCTCAACTAGCCCAGTAAGAAATATTATGACTAAGATAATGCAGAATAAATTATCATTAGCCTTCAACAGTGTTAAACTGATAAAATATAACGAACATCAAGTTTAACTGCAGTGGAACAAGCAATCCATTAAAAGAGTCAAGTAGAGAATAAAATTACTATCTTCTATGATTTAAAAGGTTTTTCAACACTGTTATCGCTGAGACTCAGCTTAATAAAATAATCCACAGCATCGAATCACCCCTGCACTACGGCCAAGGATATTCTTTAGTATCATGACCACAATTATCCATGCACTACGGCCAAGAATATTTGTGTACTCATTAATGGTCATGATCATGCCAACAACTGTCCATCAATGCACTACGACCAATGAGGACTTTTACCACATCATTTGTAACATTACGATCATGATTATACCGAATAATCCCTAGTCATAATCATACCAAGTCCATCTATGCACTACATGCCATAGATGACTTTCAACATTTTATAAACATGAGGATGATGACAAAGATATAAGAATTCAATAAAACAAGTTCAAGAATTAATTTATCCAAGAATTAACAACGTCCAAATTGTCAACATGATACTGCTTTGTGGAGTAAAATTCAAGAATGCTTAGAAGAATATTTTCATGAAAAGATACTGGATGAACCGCAATTATCAAGGATATTTCACTAATTTCATGGAGTATAGAAGTTAAAACTTAACCAACTGAGTATAACAAAGAATGGAATAACAAAAGAAATCACCATGCATGCGATAGACCGCACAAAACTTTGACTTGAGGTATAACCTTGAAGTAGTAGAATATGTTCCTTCTTATCCAAGATTTGAACATGAGCTTCTTCATACGTCAAATCTTCCGCTATTTCGTCCGGTTCTAACTCAATAATGTGGTTCGGGTCTTCCACATATTTACGTAACATGGATATGTGAAAAACGTTATGAACACGAGACATACTTGGAGGTAAAGCGAGTCTATAAGCCACAGTTCCTACTCGATCAAGGATTAAAAATGGACCGATGAATCGAGGATTGAGCTTTCCTCTCTTTCTAAATCTCGTAACTCCTTTCCATGGAGCAACACGTAAGAACACATGATCTCCTATATCAAATTCCACGTCATTTCGATGAAGATCAGCATAACTCTTTTGTCGATCTTGTGAGGTTTTTATACGTTGTCGGATCGTTTGAATCTTTTCTGTAGTCATACGTACCAACTCCGGTCCCAACAACGTTGCTTCACCCATCCCACCCACATACTGGAGAACGACATTTTCTTCCATACAATGCTTCGAATGGAGCCATGCCAATACTTGCTTGATAACACTGTTGTTGTAAGAAAACTCCACCAATGGTAAGAACTTGTCCCAACTTCCCTTGAAATCAAGACACAGAGTCTTAATAGATCTTCAAGAGTTTGAATAGTCCTCTCTGATTGTCTGTCCGTCTGAGGATGATATGCCGAACTAAATCGTAAATCCGTGCCCATAGCTTTTCTGTAAACTAACCCAAAATCGTGAAGTGAATCTTGGGTCTCGATCAGAAACTATGGATATTGGCATACCATGCAGTCTTACAATCTCGTTTTTGTACATACGAGCAAGACGTTCAAGTGTATAAGTTTCTCGTATCGGTAAGAAATGAGCAAACTTGGTCAATCTATCAACAATGACCCAAATCGCATCTATACCTTGAGAAACCTTAGGAAGACCGGTAACGAAATCCATGGTAATGTGCTCCCACTTCCATTCTGAAATTTCAAGTGGTTGCAATGGACCTTTTGGTACTTGATGCTCCGCTTTGACTCGTTGACAAATTAAACACCTCGAGATAAACAGCGCTATCTCTCTCTTCATATTGCTCCACCAAAATGTATGACGAAGATCATGATACATTTTGGTACTTCCAGGATGGATTGCAAACGGTGTGTTGTGCGCCTTCATCATGATTTCATACTTTAAATCAGGGTTGTTAGGAACACAAAGTCTGGAGTTGACTCGAAGTATTCCTTCTTCATCAATTCTTGCTTCCGGCATAGCACCTTCTTGCACTTTCTTCCTCATACGCATCAGCTCTAGGTCTGTAGCTTGAGCGGCTTTAACTTTATCGATTAAAGTTGGTTCTACTCGTATATTCGCCATCATCACATGGGTCCCTGGAGTCTTTAACTCTATCTCCATCCTTTGCAAGTCACACAAAATGGGCCTTGGTGTTGACAATATTGCACTCGTACTTGCATATGATCTTCTACTCAATGCGTCAGCTACCACGTTCGCTTTTCCAGGATGGTATTGAATGGTATGATCATAATCTTTCAACAGTTCAAGCAAGTCGTTGTCGCATGTTGAGTTCCTTTTGAGTGAAAGAAATATTTGATTCTTTTATGATCCGTAAAGATCTCCACCTTCTCCCCCAAGTAA
>CM029013.1:458894-544255 GCA_016801055.1 Panax notoginseng | reverse complement strand
ACTGTGGCCAAGGATATTCGTGTATTCATTAATGGTCATGATCATGCCAACAACTGTCCATCAATGCACTACGGGCCAATGAGGACTTTTACCACATCATTTGTAACATTACGGTCATGATTATACCGAATAATCCCTGGTCATAATCATACCAAGTCCATCTATGCACTACAGCCACAGATGACTTTCAACATTTTATAAACATGAGGATGATGACAATGATATAAGAATTCAATAAAACAAGTTCAAGAATTAATTTATCCAAGAATTAACAACGTCCAAATTGTCAACATGATACTGCTTTGTGGAGTAAAATTCAAGAATGCTTAGAAGAATATTTTCATGAAAAGATACTGGATGAACCGCAATTATCAAGGATATTCCACAAATTTCATGGAGTATAGAAGTCAAAACTTAACCAAATGAGTATAATAAAGAATGGAATAACAAAAGAAATCACATGCATGCGATAGACCGCACAGACAGGTTATTTCAACAGAATAATAAATAATGGAACCAGGTCCGGCGTAAACGCACAGACATGATATTCCGACAGAATAATAAATAATGGAACCAGGTTCGGTGTAAAACACACAGACAGGATGTTCCAACAGAATAATAACAAGACGGAACCAGGTCCGGTGTAAAACACACAGACAGGATGTTCCAACAGAATAATAATAAAGACGGAACCAGGTCCGGTGTAAAACACACAGACAGGATGTTCCAACAGAATAATAACAAAAACGGAACCAGGTCCGGTGTAAAACACACAGACAGGATGTTCCAACAGAATAATAGAAGAATGTCACCAAGTATAGGGTAGACCGCGTATACAGGTTATTCCAACAGAATAATAAGAAATGGAATAACAACAGTTCTCTTCATGAATAAGAAAGAATAACACCCCTTACCGTTTTAAAGAAGAACTGAAATAAGGAAGTAGTTAAGTAGCAGAATACTCTTCTTCTCTCTCTCTTATAGTTTCTCTCTCTAGAGTTCAGTGAATTCGTAAGAAATAATGAAGGAATGAGCTGCTATTTATAGAAAAATAGAATGCATAGTAACTAATCCATGAACGGTCCAGATTGATTACTTTAATCTGACGGTCCATATTTAAAGAAAAATCTTTTAAATAAAATATAATATATTCTATTTATAGAATAACTTTAATAAAGTATTCTGTTTTATATAAAAAGATGTTTCTGTTTTATTACGTTAATAATACGAATAAAACAAAACGTCATTATCGCTAAATAATTCATATTATTAACTGACAATAATTGAATCAAACTGAGTGACTTCTCACATAAGCATTAATAATCAATACCGTGTGCTACTATGCAACCACACGTATTACTGTACTTTTACTACCGAGTAGTTCAACAGTATCAATGGTAAAACTTTCGCCGTTATTTTTAATAAAATATTTTTGTCGTTTCCTCAATCCGACAATAATTTTGTTGTGGGGTCCACCAATGATTGTGTCGTTATACGAATATTCCCTGTTAAAACGAATATTCCCCGACCAATCGAATATTATATGACAACTTGCGTAATTTGCAAAATTTATAAATATTACCCACAACTATAACATTATATCAAATTAACTCCATAATATTCAAAAATGATATTTATAGAAAATTCATCTTTATTTATAAAAGTTGGGGTCTTACAACCTCCCCTTCTTATGAAATTTCGCCCTCGAAATTAGGGTACGTACCTGGTATGTCGAAGAGGTAAGGATACCTTGATTTCATTTCAGATTCTAACTCCCAAGTCATTTCCTCAACATCGTGGTTTCTCCACAAAACTTTGACTTGAGGTATAACCTTGGAGCGTAGAATATGTTCCTTCTTATCCAAGATTTGAACAGGAACTTCTTCATACGTCAAATCCTCCGCTATTTCGTCCGGTTCTAACTCAATAATGTGGTTCGGGTCTTCCACATATTTGCGTAACATGGATATGTGAAAAACGTTATGAACACGAGACATACTTGGCGGTAAAGCGAGTCTATAAGCCACAGTTCCTACTCGATCGAGGATTAAAAATAGACCGATGAATCGAGGATTGAGCTTTCCTCTCTTTCTAAATCTCGTAACTCCTTTCCATGGAGCAACACGTAAGAACACATGATCTCCTACATCAAATTTCACGTCCTTTCGATGAAGATCAGCATAACTCTTTTGTCGATCTTGTGAGGTTTTTATACGTTGTCGGATCGTTTGAATCTTTTCTGTAGTCATACGTACCAACTCCGGTCCCAACAACGTTGCTTCACCCACCTCATCCCAGCATACTGGAGAACGACATTTTCTTCCATACAATGCTTCGAATGGAGCCATGCCAATACTTGCTTGATAACTGTTGTTGTAGAAAAACTCCACCAATGGTAAGAACTTGTCCCAACTTCCCTTGAAGTCAAAGACACAGAGTCTTAATAGATCTTCAAGAGTTTGAATAGTCCTCTCTGATTGTCCGTCCGTCTGAGGATGATATGCTGAACTAAATCGTAACTCCGTGCCCATAGCTTTTTGTAAACTAACCCAAAATCGTGAAGTGAATCTTGGGTCTCGGTCAGAAACTATGGATACTGGCATACCATGCAGTCTTACAATCTCGTTTATGTACATACGAGCAAGACGTTCAAGTGTATAAGTTTCTCGTATCGGTAAGAAATGAGCAGACTTGGTCAATCTATCAACAATGACCCAAATCGCATCTATACCTTGAGAAACCTTAGGAAGACCGGTAACGAAATCCATGGTAATGTGCTCCCACTTCCATTCTGGAATTTCAAGTGGTTGCAATGGACCTTTTGGTACTTGATGCTCCGCTTTGACTCGTTGACAAGTTAGACACCTTGAGATAAACAACGCTATCTCTCTCTTCATATTGCTCCACCAAAATGTATGACGAAGATCATGATACATTTTGGTACTTTCAGGATGGATTGCAAACGGTGTGTTGTGCGCCTCCATCATGATTTCATACTTTAAATCAGGGTTGTTAGGAACACAAAGTCTGGAGTTGACTCGAAGTATTCCTTCTTCATCGATTCTTGCTTCCGGCATAGCACCTTCTTGCACTTTCTTCCTCATACGCATCAGCTCCAGGTCTGTAGCTTGAGCAGCTTTAACTTTATCGATTAAAGTTGGTTCTACTCGTATATTCGCCATCATCACATGGGTCCCTGGAGTCTTTAACTCTATCTCCATCCTTTGCAAATCACACAAAATGGGCCTTTGTGTTGACAATATCGCACTCGTACTTGCATATGATCTTCTACTCAATGCGTCAGCTACCACGTTCGCTTTTCCAGGATGGTATTGAATGGTATGATCATAATCTTTCAACAGTTCAAGCCAACGTCGTTGTCGCATGTTGAGTTCCTTTTGAGTGAAAAAATATTTGAGGCTTTTATGATCCGTAAAGATCTCCACCTTCTCCCCATACAAGTAATGCCTCCAAATTTTAAGTGCAAAGACAACAGCTGCCAACTCTAGATCATGAGTAGGATAATTCCTCTCATATTCCTTGAGTTGTCTTGATGCATAGGCTATGACTTTTCCATGTTGCATGAGAACGCATCCCAACCCTTTGCTCGAAGCATCACTGTAGATGACAAATCCCTCCGAGCCAGATGGTATTGTTAGAACAGGTGCTGAAATGAGTCTCCTCTTGAGTTCTTGAAAACTCTGCTCACATTCTTCGCTCCAACCGAACTTTGTATCTTTCCGAGTCAGCTGAGTTAATGGAGTAGCGATTCGAGAAAATCCTTCCACGAATCTCCGATAATAATCAGCTAGACCGAGAAAGCTACGTACTTCGGTTACTGATTTAGGTTGCTCCCAGCTTTGAATAGCTTCAATCTTTGCCGGGTCAACCGATATTCCACGACTTGATACTACGTGCCCAAGAAATGCTACCTCTTCCAGCCAGAACTCGCATTTCTTCAACTTGGCATAAAGTTTGTATTCACGAAGCTTTTGGAGTACCAACCTCAAGTGTTGCTCATGATCTTCACGGCTTTTGGAATAAACAAGGATGTCATCGATAAAGACGACCACAAAGTGATTCAAATATTCCTTGAATACCCTGTTCATCATATCCATGAAGGCAGCAGGAGCATTAGTCAATCCAAAAGACATAACTAAGAATTCATAATGCCCATACCGAGTTCTGAAGGCAGTCTTTGGAATATCCTCAGTTCTAACCTTCAGCTGATGATATCCAGAACGAAGATCGATCTTTGAAAAGAATTGTGCTCCTTGCAACTGGTCAAACAGGTCATCAATACGTGGCAATGGGTACCTATTTTTGATGGTGACATGATTCAACTCCCGATAATCAATACAAAGTCGCATACTTCCATCTTTCTTCTTCACGAATAGAACAGGAGCTCCCCAAGGAGAAGTACTAGGACGAATAAAACCAATGTCTAACAATTCCTGCAGTTGGGTCTTTAACTCCTGAAGTTCAATAGGAGCCATTCGATATGGGGCTTTGGAAATGGGTTTTGTACCGGGTTCAAGGTCGATACAAAATTCAATTTCACGCTCTTGGGGTAGGCCAGGAAGTTTTTCGGGAAATACGTCAGGAAATTTATTAACAACAGAAATATCATTCAAAGCTGACGTATTTTTGTTTAGATCTGTGACATGAGCTAAGAAAGCTTGACATCCGTTTTTCAATAAACGAATAGCTTTATGGCTTGAGATGACAACGATTGATTTTAATGGTTTGGTTGCTTGAATTCGCATAATAGGTCGATTAGGAATATGAAAGCTAACAACCTTACGAAAATAATCAATTTTTGCATGATGAGTAGTTAACCAATCAATCCCTAGAATCACGTCAAATGCAAGTATTTTTAATGAAATAAGATCGACAGGTAATGTGTGGGTACCAACTTGAACCAAACAAGACTTATAAACCGTGGATGTAATGAAGGTTTCTCCCAATGGAGTTTCAACTGCTAAGTCAAAGTCTAATTTCTCCGGAATCAAATTTAATCGATGAGCGCAAATAGGAGAAATAAAAGAATGGGTAGAACCGGTATCAAATAAAGTATAGACTTCGTTAGAGTTTATGATAAGCTTACCCGTGATGACCTCATTCGGGTTCCTTGCTCTCTGGGAGTTCACAACAAACGCTCTCCCTTGCACAACCGGTTTTGACTTTTCTGGGACGGCCTTTGGTGCCTCCATCTTAGCTGAATTTGTCTTCGGTAAACGACAAAATCGGGCTAAATGACCTTCTCTTCCACAATTATAACATGCTTTGGACGGCATCGCGCAGTTTGGACTGATGTGCCCCTCCCCTCCGCATTTGAAACATATGATAGGTGGTCGTTCTCCTTCCTTAACGACAGGTGCTGGTGCTGACGTCTTTCCATCATTGTTGAATCTCCTCTTCTTGAAATGCCCATTCTTATTGTTTTGGCCCTGATTACCACCGAAGTGGTTACCATTTCTGGCCTGTTGATTCCCTCCACGCTTGTTGTCACCGCTTCGATGACTGCTCTCACTGGTATTATCATTTTGCCGGCTGCTCTCTTTTGGTTGCGTTGTCTCGTTATCGCGCTCCACCAACTGAGCCCTATTTACAACATCTGAATACAAACACAGTTTATGAGAAACAAGATGTTGACGTATCTCCGGCTTCAAACCTCTTAAAAACATCCGCGTCATTCTTTCTTCATTATCCACCAGGTGGGACGCAAACCGGGATAACTCCGCAAATTTTGCCTCGTACTACGACACGGTCATATTATTCTGCTCCAATTTGATGAACTCCACCTCCTTCATGTGA
Source organism: Panax notoginseng (assembly GCA_016801055.1). Taxonomy (NCBI): domain Eukaryota; kingdom Viridiplantae; phylum Streptophyta; class Magnoliopsida; order Apiales; family Araliaceae; genus Panax; species Panax notoginseng. The sequence continues at coordinate 538,438 of CM029013.1, read as the reverse complement.
CGAATACTCTCGGGAAAGTATTTGTGTTAAACAGCTCTTGGAACTTCTCCCAAGACATTTTCAGTGCGCCAGGTTGAGTACGTTTTATCGATTCCCACCAGTAATATGCCTCTCCTCGCAACATAAAGGCGGCAAAGGGAACCTTTTGCTCCTCGGAGCAACCCAAGACATCAAATATCTTGGTGCTCTGCTTTATCCATGTTTCAGCTACAAGTGGTTTGGGTTCTCCCTTAAACTCCGGTGGTCCCAGCTCCTTAAACTGTTTAGCGGTGACCGCCTGAGAGTTTCCAGTATTTCCACCTACGTTGTGGACAGGAGCCGCTTTCACCTGTTGTTGCATGAATTGCATAAAACCTCTGAACATTCCATCATTCATCATCTGGTCAGTATTGTTGTTTGCATGAGGATTGTCACCTTCCTGATGAACATTATCCTGATTATTGATATGTGGTGAATCAATAATCGCCTGTGCTCCATTGCTATTCTCAACATTCTCAGATGCCATTTTCAGATACTGCCACAAAATAAAAGTTAATTGATATGTCATATATTATCCTTATATTATGACCGACCAATTAAATACCATGCAAATAAACTTAGGTAGGTCATACTAGCGAAGGAATTCCCCGTCTCTCCCCTCCTAGTTCTATTCTCACATCTTAGCCAGGGATCATATCCCTAAGCTCTGATACCAACTGTGACGCCCCCAAAATTAGGTATACATCACCCATCTTGGGTCGTCAGATACATAATACAGAATACAAATATAACTTACTAATACAACTGTCGTGTACAATACGACAAAACATAAACTGTGAGTTTGAATACAAATATTATATTCTAGAGAGTATTCATACTCAAAAGGAGTCCTCATTACATTTATTAACATACTATTACATAGAATAGTGAGGACTACTAACTAATACTATCATTCGAACCATCACTCCGTTCCCCGACTTGCCCCAGCTACGTTCTCATTTCCTGAAGAGAACAGTGAAAGAAAGGGTGAGCTCAACTAGCCCAGTAAGAAATATTATGACTAAGATAATGCAGAATAAATTATCATTAGCCTTCAACAATGTTAAACTGATAAAATATAATAGACATCAAGTTTAACTGCAGTGGAACAAGTAATCCATTAAAAGAGTCAAGTAGAAAATAAACTCTACTATCTTTTATGATTTAAAAGGTTTTTCAACACTGTTATCGCTGTGACTCAGCTTAATAAAATAATCCACATCATCGAATCACCCCTGCACTACGGCCAATGATATTCGTGTATTCATTAATGGTCATGATCATGCCAACAACTGTCTATCAATGCACTACGGCCCAATGATGACTTTTACCACATCATTTGTAACATTACGGTCATGATTATACCGAATAATCCCTGGTCATAATCATACCAAGTTCATCTATGCACTACATGCCACAGATGACTTTCAACATTTTATAAACATGAGGATGATGACAATGATATAAGAATTCAATAAAACAAGTTCAAGAATTAATTTATCCAAGAATTAATAACGTCCAAATTGTCAACATGATACTGCTTTGTGGAGTAAAATTCAAGAATGCTTAGAAGAATATTTTCATAAAAAGATACTGGATGAAACACAATTATCAAGGATATTCCACAAATTTCATGGAGTATAGAAGTCAAAACTTAACCAACTGAGTACAATAAAGAATGAAATTACAAAAGAAATCACCATGCATGCGATAGACCGCACAAACAGGTTATTCCAACAGAATAATAAATAATGGAACCAGGTCCGGCGTAAACGCATAGACAGGATATTCCGACAGAATAATAAATAATGGAACCAGGTCCGGTGTAAAACACACAGACAGGATGTTCCACAGAATAATAAAAAACGGAACCAGGTCCGGTGTAAAACACACAGACAGATGTTCCAACAGAATAATAACAAAAACGGAACCAGGTCCGGTGTAAAACACACAGACAGGATGTTCCAACAGAATAATAATAAAAACGGAACCAGGTCCGGTGTAAAACACACAGACAGGATGTTCCAACAGAATAATAGAAGAATGTCACCAAGTATAGGGTAGACCGCGTATACAGGTTATTCCAACAGAATAATAAGAAATGGAATAACAACAGTTCTCTTCATGAATAAGAAAGAATAACACCCCTTACCGTTTTAAAGAAGAGCTGAAATAAGGAAGTAGTTAAGTAGCAGAATACTCTTCTTTCTCTCTCTATAGTTTCTCTCTATAGTTTCTCTCTCTAGAGTTCAGTGAATTCGTAAGAAATAATGAAGGAATGAGCTGCTATTTATAGAAAAATAGAATGCATAGTAACTAATCCATGAACGGTCCAGATTGATTACTTTAATCTGACGGTCCATATTTAAAGAAAAATCTTTTAAATAAAATATAATATATTCTATTTATAGAATAACTTTAATAAAGTATTCTGTTTTATATAAAAAGATGTTTCTGTTTTATTACGTTAATAATACGAATAAAACAAAACGTCATTATCGCTAAATAATTCATATTATTAACTGACAATAATTGAATCAAACTGAGTGACTTCTCACATAAGCATTAATAATCAATACCGTGTGCTACTATGCAACCACACGTATTACTGTACTTTTACTACCGAGTAGTTCAACAGTAACAATGGTAAAACTTCCGCCGTTATTTTTAATAAAATATTTTTATCGTTTTCTCAATCCGACAATAATTCCGTTGTGGGGTCCACCAATGATTGTGTCGTTGTACGAATATTCCCTGTTAAAACGAATATTTCCCGACCAATCGAATATTATATAACAACTTGCGTACTTTGCAAAATTTATAAATATTACCCACAACTATAACATTATATCAAATTAACTCCATAATATTCAAAAATGATATTTATAGAAAATTCATCTTTATTTATAAAAGTTGGGGTCTTACATAATACATGTATGTCTTGTTTTGGGCAGTAAGCAACGAGCATTGACCTTCTCTACATCGCTCTCTTTTTTGTAAGTTTTTCTTTTATCTCCTCTCTTTTTTTGGAGTATTATGCATGTCAGTTCATGTATATATGTTTATTTGAAATATTTTCATGTAATATGTTTGTCAGTTCATATTACACTTAATTATAGCAAACTAGATGCTATTAAATAAATCAAAGATTAAACAGGTGGAAAAATAATATCAGTAAAGTGATTCTACCTTGCATCATACATGGACTAGCACCTATTGACAGATTTACTTTGCAGTAACATATATGACCTTACACTTACTATTTGATGGATACCTTCATTAGTTCAATATATGCTCTAGTTGATAAAAAGTAATGCATGATTTGACATCCAATAGAAGCTAACGTATTCCTTTGTATTATCTAGCATTTTAAGGTCACAGTCAGCACAAGTAAGTAGTTGGGTCATAAGTACGAGAAGTAATCATCACAAATGATGCTTACTCTTCAAACATCATTTTGCAAGAAACCTAAAATCCATAATGGACACTTCTAGTGATTAACCGAAAGTGTACCTCTTTTTTTTTTCCATTATTTTAGGGAGTATGAGATTGATGTGAGCCACCTTGTTTTCTTTTTCTATTTATGTTGTGACCGTCCTAATCAACATTTTGGGTGATAGAACTTAGAATTGAGCTTCAAATGATATATATATATATATATATATATATATATATATACATTTTTGGAGATATAAATAGAGCCTCTCTCATTACCTAGCAAAAAATTTAGTTCATTTTCTCTTCTTAAGTTCCAAAAATCTATATAGGAAAATACTTTGAGAGAGAAAAGGGAGGGGGCTGCCGAAACATTAAGGAAGAGAAGGAGAGGAGATTTGGTTCATGCCTTCAAGCTTTATAACCTACATTGAAAGAAGAAGAAGAGGTGACACTAAATCAAGGTCCAAAAGTTTACTTATCTCAAAACCCTAGTTAGATTTATGTGATTGTCTATGGTTGTTTTAAAACAAATGATGAGTTTATATTTCTGAGTCATATGATGGTAGATCTATATGTTATATGATGTTTTATGGTTAGACATGGTCATTTTATGTGTTGATGAGCTTTTATGTCAAAGGAAATCAGTCCACTTTGGAAAGTATAATGTGACGCCCCCAAAATTAGGTATACATAACCCATCTTGGGTCGTCAGATACAAAGTACAGAATACAAATATAACTTACTAATACAACTGTCGTGTACAATACGACAAAACATAAACTGCGAGTTTGAATACAAATATTATCTTCTAGAGAGTATTCATACTCAAAAGGAGTCCTCATTACATTTATTAACACACTATTACATAGAATAGTGAGGACTACTAACTAATACTATCATTCGAACCATCACTCCGTTCCCCGACTTGCCCTAGCTACGTTCTCATTTCCTGAAGAGAACAGTGAAAGAAAGGGTGAGCTCAACTAGCCCAGTAAGAAATATTATGACTAAGATAATGCAGAATAAATTATCATTAGCCTTCAACAATGTTAAACTGATAAAATATAATTGACATCAAGTTTAACTGCAGCGGAACAAGCAATCCATTAAAAGAGTCAAGTAGAAAATAAACTCTACTATCTTTTATGATTTAAAAGGTTTTTCAACACTGTGATCGCTGAGACTCAGCTTAATAATCCACATCATCGAATCACCCCTGCACTACGGTCAAGGATATTCGTATATTCAATAATGGTCATGATCATGCCAATAACTGTCCATCAACGCACTACGGGCCAATGAGGACTTTTACCACATCATTTGTAACATTACGGTCATGATTATACCGAATAATCCCTGGTCATAATCATACCAAGGCCATCTATGCACTTCAGGCCACAGATGACTTTCAACATTTTATAAACATGAGGATGATGACAATGATATAAGAATTCAATAAAACAAGTTCAAGAATTAATTTATCCAATAATTAACAACGTCCAAATTGTCAACATGATACTGCTTTGTGGAGTAAAATTCAAGAATACTTAGAAGAATATTTTCATGAAAAGATACTGGATGAACCGCAATTATCAAGGATATTCCACAAATTTTATGGAGTATAGAAGTCAAAACTTAACCAACTGAGTATAATAAAGAATGGAATAACAAAAGAAATCACCATGCATGCGATAGACCGCACAGACAGGTTATTCCAACAGAATAATAAATAAAGGAACCAGGTCCGGCGTAAAACGCACAGACAGGATGTTCCAACAGAATAATAAAAAGACGGAACCAGGTCCGGTGTAAAACACACAGACAGGATGTTCCAACAGAATAATAATAAAGACGGAACCAGGTCCGGTGTAAAACACACAGACAGGATGTTCCAACAGAATAATAATAAAGACGAAACCAGGTCCGGTGTAAAACACACAGACAGGATGTTCCAACAGAATAATAATAAAAACGGAACCAGGTCCGGTGTAAAACACACAGACAGGATGTTCCAACAGAATAATAGAAGAATATCACCAAGTATAGGGTAGACCGTGTATACAGGTTATTCCAACAGGATAATAAGAAATGGAATAACAACAGTTCTTTTCATGAATAAGAAAGAATAACACCCCTTACCGTTTTAAAGAAGAGCTGAAATAAGGAAGTAGTTAAGTAGCCGAATACTCTTTTTCTCTCTCTCTATAGTTTCTCTCTCTAGAGTTCAGTGAATTCGTAAGAAATAATGAAGGAATGAGCTACTATTTATAGAAAAATAGAATGCATAGTAACTAATCCATGAACGGTCCAGATTGATTACTTTAATCTGACGGTCCATATTTAAAGAAAAATCTTTTAAATAAAATATAATATATTCTATTTATAGAATAACTTTAATAAAGTATTCTGTTTTATATAAAAGAGATTTTTGTTTTATTACGTTAATAATACGAATAAAACAAAACGTCATTATCGCTAAATAATTCATATTATTAACTGACAATAATTGAATCAAACTGAGTGACTTCTCACATAAGCATTAATAATCAATACCGTGTGCTAATATGCAACTACACGTATTACTGTACTTTTACTACTAAGTAGTTCAACAGTAACAATGGTAAAACTTCCGCCGTTATTTTTAATAAAATATTTTTGTCGTTTTCTCAATCGACAATAATTCCGTTGTGGGGTCCACCAATGATTGTGCCGTTGTACGAATATTCCCTGTTAAAACGAATATTCCCCGACCAATCGAATATTATATAACAACTTGCGTACTTTGTAAAATTTATAAATATTACCCACAACTATAACATTATATCAAATTAACTCCATAATATTCAAAAATGATATTTATAGAAAATTCATCTTTATTTATAAAAGTTGGGGTCTTACAACCTCCCCTTCTTATGAAATTTCGCCCTCGAAATTAGGATACGTACCTGGTATGTCGAAGAGGTAAGGATACCTTGATTTTATTTCAGATTCTAACTCCCAAGTCATTTCCTCAACATCGTGGTTTCTCCACAAAACTTTGACTTGAGGTATAATCTTGGAGCGTAGAATATGTTCCTTCTTATCCAAGATTTGAACATGAACTTCTTCATACGTCAAATCCTCCGCTATTTCATCCGGTTCTAACTCAATAATGTGCTTCAGGTCTTCCACATATTTGCGTAACATGGATATGTGAAAAACGTTATGAACACGAGACATACTTGGCGGTAAAGCGAGTCTATAAGCCACAGTTCCTACTCGATCGAGGATTAAAAATGGACCGATGAATCGAGGATTGAGCTTTCCTCTCTTTCCAAATCTCGTAACTCCTTTCCATGGAGCAACACGTAAGAACACATGATCTCCTACATCAAATTTCACGTCCTTTCGATGAAGATCAGTATAACTCTTTTGTCGATCTTGTGAGGTTTTTATACGTTGTCGGATCGTTTGAATCTTTTCTGTAGTCATACGTACCAACTCCGGTCCCAACAACGTTGCTTCACCCACCTCATCCCAGCATACTGGAGAACGACATTTTCTTCCATACAATGCTTCGAATGGAGCTATGCCAATACTTGCTTGATAACTGTTGTTGTAGGAAAACTCCACCAATGGTAAGAACTTGTCCCAACTTCCCTTGAAGTCAAAGACACAGAGTCTTAATAGATCTTCAAGAGTTTGAATAGTCCTCTCTGATTGTCCGTCCGTCTGAGGATGATATGCTGAACTAAATCGTAACTCCGTGCCCATAGCTTTTTGTAAACTAACCCAAAATCGTAAAGTAAATCTTGGGTCTCGGTCAGAAACTATGGATACTGGCATACCATGCAGTCTTACAATTTCGTTTATGTACATACGAGCAAGACGTTCAAGTGTATAAGTTTCTCGTATCGGTAAGAAATGAGCAGACTTGGTCAATCTATCAACAATGACCCAAATCGCATCAATACCTTGAGAAACCCTAGGAAGACCGGTAACGAAATCCATGGTAATGTGCTCCCACTTCCATTCTGGAATTTTAAGTGGTTGCAATGGACCTTTTGGTACTTGATGCTCCGCTTTGACTCGTTGACAAGTTAGACACCTTGAAATAAACAGCGCTATCTCTCTCTTCATATTGCTCCACCAAAATGTATGACGAAGATCATGATACATTTTGGAACTTCCAGGATCGATTGCAAACGGTGTGTTGTGCGCCTCCATCATGATTTCATACTTTAAATCAGAGTTGTTAGGAACACAAAGTCTAGAGTTGACTCGAAGTATTCCTTCTTCATCGATTTTTGCTTCCGGCATAGCACCTTCTTGCACTTTCTTCCTCATACGTATCAGCTCCAGGTCTGAAGCTTGAGCAGCTTTAATTTTATCGACTAAAGTCGGTTCTACTCGTATATTCGCCATTATCACATGGGTCCCTGGAGTCTTTAACTCTATCTCCATCCTTTGTAAATCACACAAAATGGGCCTTTGTGTTGACAATATCACACTCGTACTTGCATATGATCTTCTACTCAATGTGTCAGCTACCACGTTCGCTTTTCCAGGATGGTATTGAATGGTATGATCATAATCTTTCAACAGTTCAAGACAACGTCGTTGTCGCATGTTGAGTTTCTTTTGAGTGAAGAAATATTTAAGGCTTTTATGATCCGTAAAGTTCTCCACCTTCTCCCCATACAAGTAATGCCTCCAAATTTTAAGTGCAAAGACAATAGCTGCCAACTCTAGATCATGAGTAGGATAATTCCTCTCATATTCTTTGAGTTGTCTTGATGCATAGGCTATGACTTTTCCATGTTGCATGAGAACGAATCCCAACCCTTTGCTCGAAGCATCACTGTAGATGACAAATCCCTCCGAGCCAGATGGTATTGTTAGAACAGGTGCTGAAATGAGTCTGCTCTTGAGTTCTTAAAAACTCTTCTCACATTCTTTGCTCCAACCGAACTTTGTATCTTTTCGAGTCAGCTGAGTTAATGGAGTAGCGATTCGAGAAAATCCTTCCACGAATCTCCGATAATAACCAGCTAAACCAAGAAAGCTACGTACTTCGGTCACTGATTTAGGTTGCTCCCAGCTTTGAATAGCTTCAATCTTTGCCGGGTCAACTGATATTCCACGACTTGATACTACGTGCCCAAGAAATGCTACCTCCTCCAACCAGAACTCGCATTTCTTCAACTTGGCATAAAGCTCGTATTCACGAAGCTTTTGGAGTACCAGCCTCAAGTGTTGCTCATGATCTTCACGGCTTTTGGAATAAATAAGGATGTCATCAATAAAGACAACCACAAAGTGATCCAAATATTCCTTGAATACCCGGTTCATCATATCCATGAAGGCAGCAGGAGCATTAGTCAATCCAAAGGACATGACTAAGAATTCATAATGCCCGTACCGAGTTCTGAAAGCCGTCTTTGGAATATCCTCAGTTCTAACCTTCAGCTGATGATATCCAGAATGAAGATCGATCTTTGAAAAGAATTGTGCTCCTTGCAACTGGTCAAACAGGTCATCAATACGTGGCAATGGGTACCTATTTTTTATGGTGACATGATTCAACTTCCGATAATCAATACAAAGTCGCATACTCCCATCTTTCTTCTTCACGAACAGAACAGGAGCACCCCAAGGAGAAGTACTAGGACGAATAAAGCCAATGTCTAACAATTCCTGCAGTTGGATCTTTAACTCCTGAAGTTCAATAGGAGCCATTTGATATGGGGCTTTGGAAATGGGTTTTGTACTGGGTTCAAGGTCGATACAAAATTTAATTTCACGCTCTGGGGGTAGGCCAGGAAGTTCTTCATGGAATACGTCAGGGAATTTATTAACAATAGAAATATCATTCAAAATTGACGTATTTTTGTTTAGATCCGTGACATGAGCTAAGAAAGCTTGACATCCATTTTTCAATAAACGAATAGCTTTATGGCTTGAGATGACAGCGATTGATTTTAATTGTTTGGTTATTTGAATTCGCATAATAGGTCGATTAGGAATATGAAAGCTAACAACCTTACGAAAATAATCAATTTTTGCATGATGAGTAGTTAACCAATCAATCCCTAGAATCACGTCAAATGCAAGTATTTTTAATGAAATTAGATCGACAGGTAATGTGTGGGTACCAACTTGAACCAAACAAGACTTATAAACCGTGGATGTAATGAAGGTTTCTCCCAATGGAGTTTCAACAGATAAGTCAAAGTCTAATTTCTCCGGAATCAAATTTAATCGATGAGCGCAAGTAGGAAAAATAAAAGAATGGGTAGAACCGGTATCAAATAAAGTATAGACTTCGTTAGAGTTTATGATAAGCTTACCCGTGATGACCTCATTCGGGTTCCTTGCTTTCTGAGAGGTCACAACAAACGCTCTCCCTTGCACTACCGGTTTTGACTTTTCTGGGACGGCCTTTGGTGTCTCCATCTTGGCTGAACTTGTTTTTGGTAAACGAAAAAATCGAGCTAAATGACCTTCTCTTCCACAATTATAACATGCTTTAGACGGCATCGCGCAGTTTGGACTGATGTGCCCCTCCCCTCCGCATTTGAAACATATGATAGGTGGTCGTTCTTCTTCCTTAACAACGGGTGCTGGTGCTGACGTCTTTCCATCATTGTTGAATCTCCTCTTCTTGAAATGACTATTTCTCGATTTGTGCGTGTCATCCTTGCGCATGGGCCATGCTAATCTTCTCTGTATCGTTCCAATTTTATCGGATGTCACTGTGACGCCCCCAAAATTAGGTATACATCACCCATCTTGGGTTGTCAGATACAAAGTACAGAATACAAATACAACTTACTAATACAACTGTCGTGTACAATACGATAAAATATAAACTGTGAGTTTGAATACAAATATTATCTTCTAGAGAGTATTCATACTCAAAAGGAGTCCTCATTACATTTATTAACACACTATTACATAGAATAGTGAGGACTACTAACTAATACTATCATTCGAACCATCACTCCGTTCCCCGACTTGCCCCAGCTACGTTCTCATTTCCTGAAGAGAACAGTGAAAGAAAGGGTGAGCTCAACTAGCCCAGTAAGAAATATTATGACTAAGATAATGCAGAATAAATTATCATTAGCCTTCAATAATGTTAAACTGATAAAATATAATAGAAATCAAGTTTAACTGCAGCGGAACAAGCAATCCATTAAAAGAGTCAAGTAGAAAATAAACTCTACTATCTTTTATGATTTAAAAGGTTTTTCAACACTGTGATCGCTGGAACTCAGCTTAATAATCCACATCTTCGAATCACCCCTGAACTACGGCCAAGGATATTCGTATATTCAATAATGGTCATGATCATGCCAATAACTGTCCATCAACGCACTACGGGCCAATGAGGACTTTTACCACATCATTTGTAACATTACGGTCATGATTATACCGAATAATCCCTGGTCATAATCATACCAAGTCCATCTATGCACTTCAGGCCACATATGACTTTCAATATTTTATAAACATGAGGATGATGACAATGATATAAGAATTCAATAAAACAAGTTCAAGAATTAATTTATCCAATAATTAACAACGTCCAAATTGTCAACATGATACTGCTTTGTGGAGTAAAATTCAAGAATACTTAGAAAAATATTTTCATGAAAAGATACTGGATGAACCGCAATTATCAAGGATATTCCACAAATTTTATGGAGTATAGAAGTCAAAACTTAACCAACTGAGTATAATAAAGAATGGAATAACAAAAGAAATCACCATGCATGCGATAGACCGCACAGACAGATTATTCCAATAGAATAATAAATAATGGAACCAGGTCCGGCGTAAAACGCACAGACAGGATGTTCCAACAGAATAATAATAAAGAAAGAACCAGGTCCGGTGTAAAACACACAGACAGGATGTTTCAACAGAATAATAATAAAGACGAAACTAGGTCCGGTGTAAAACACACAGACAGGATGTTCTAACAGAATAATAATAAAGACGGAACTAGGTCCGGTGTAAAACACACAGACAGGATGTTCCAACAGAATAATAGAAGAATGTCACCAAGTATAGAGTAGACCGCGTATACAGGTTATTCCAACAAAATAATAAGAAATGGAATAACAACAGTTCTCTTCATGAATAAGAAAGAATAACACCCCTTACCGTTTTAAAGAAGAGCTGAAATAAGGAAGTAGTTAAGTAGTCGAATACTCTTCTTCTCTCTCTCTATAGTTTCTCTCTATAGTTTCTCTCTCTAGAGTTCAGTGAATTCGTAAGAAATAATGAAGGAATGAGCTGCTATTTATAGAAAAATAGAATGCATAGTAATTAATCCATGAACGGTCCAGATTGATTACTTTAATCTGACGGTCCATATTTAAAGAAAAATCTTTTAAATAAAATTTAATATATTTTATTTATAGAATAACTTTAATAAAGTATTCTGTTTTATATAAAAAGATATTTCTGTTTTATTACGTTAATAATACGAATAAAACAAAATATCATTATCGCTAAATAATTCATATTATTAACTGACAATAATTGAATCAAACTGAGTGACTTCTCACATAAGCATTAATAATCAATACCGTGTGCTACTATGCAACCACACGTATTACTGTACTTTTACTACCGAGTAGTTCAACAGTAACAATGGTAAAACTTCCGCCGTTATTTTTAATAAAATATTTTTGTCGTTTTCTCAATCCGACAATAATTCCGTTGTGGGGTCCACCAATGATTGTGCCGTTGTACGAATATTCCCTGTTAAAATGAATATTCCCCGACCAATCGAATATTATATAACAACTTGCGTACTTTGCAAAATTTATAAATATTACCCACAACTATAACATTATATCAAATTAACTCCATAATATTTAAAAATGATATTTATAGAAAAGTCATCTTTATTTATAAAAGTTGGGGTCTTACATATAACATGTGTCTTTTGGTTGAGATACATCTATGTTATTGAGATACATCTATTTGAAACGAATATAATGCTTTCTCAATATAAATTACCATGTCTTTGTTTCAATTTTGTTGCTTAATTAAAATGGTAGCATTACATTACTCTAAATATGTTCTAGAGATTCTTTAATATGTAGTCTTTGATTTTGTATACTAATGAGAATCGATGAATTACTTTTATTGTGGTTCATAATCCATTCTCAAGATAGTATTCCTTTTGTTCTAGGATAGAGTTCAATTTCACATGTGCATATTTTCATATAGTTTAGGAAGCTTAGAAACCCGTTTGAGATTCACTTAGTAGGAGTGGATCTCAAATAATCCCCGTTTTGGGACTGTTCTTGTATGTTTCGATCTCACTTTGGTCGGTGTTAACGACTTGAGCATGTCTTTATATTTTTTGAATTTTTGGTCAGTATATATCTCTTGATGTTCTTCGGGTGCATATTTAGACTACGATGTGTTAGTCTATTTCGTGTACTCGAAGACCATGGGGAGGTGCTGTCGAAATTTTTGAAAGATTTAAAGATGTGCTCAAGTTGTTGGCATCAGTGAGGCGACATATCCGGGAATGGGATAGAAGCCTGACCCGTTAGAGTGGGAGATGAAGTTAGGAAACTCATAAGCTTGCATATACATTAACTTGGAGACTTGATTGTGTTTGTCTAACTTTCTATATATATAGCAGACAATTGTCCAAGATGTCTGTTGATCGAAGTTGGATGGAACGTAGGGTAGCCACTGATAAGAGTGGGCTTAGCTCTGAGTACCGTAGTGGGGTTGAACAGTTTCTTAATTTTGCCTTTGAGCAAGTCAGCGGCGATGAGATCAGATGTCCTTGTAAGAGGTGTGTGAATGAAGTGTGGAAGGAAAGGAGTGATGTCATGTGCGACTTATTTGCGTATGGGTTCAAGCAGGGTTATACGACATGGATCTATCATGGGGAAACCTGGTTGGATGAACATGAATCAGAACTGGAATCTAGAGGTGACGAAACCTTTGACTATACTAACATGATAGTCGAAGCTGCTGGTTCAAACTTCCAGTGGAATACAGACAGGGATGACAGTAACGTTGAGCAAGAGCCGAATGACGGGGCTAAGGGTTTCTATGAGTTATTGCATGAAGCAGCGACACCACTGTATGACGGGCACGAAAAGCACACCGTCTTATCTGCCGTGACTAAGTTTTTACACTTCAAGAACGAGCATGACTGTAGCGAAAGAGGTTTTAATGAACTGCTAAACATTGTGAATGAGTGTTTACCTGCAGGCAATAAGTTACCCGAGTCGTAATACGATGTGAAGAAAATGGTCAAAAGGCTCAATCTAGGGTATGAGAAGATTGATGCTTGTGAGAATGACTGTATGTTGTATTACGGTGATGTCAATAAAGATAAGAGGTCATGTGATATTTGCGGTACAAGTAGATACTATGAACAGCGCAAGAAAAAGGGAAAAGACGTGCCAAGAAAGATCTTACGTTACTTTCCCATTGCACCGAGGCTTCAGCGGTTGTTCATGTCAACACATACCGCCGAGTATATGAGATGGCACTCTACAAGGGACATAATTGATGGTCAACTGACGCACCCGGTAGATGGGCTTGAGTGGAAAAATTTTGATAAAAATCACCACTCGTTTGCTGAAGAGGTTCGCAATGTTAGGCTTGGACTTGCTACGGATGGGTTTAATCCTTTTAATGGGCCTTACACCAAGCCCTACTCAACTTGGCCGGTGATTATTGTGGTGTATAACCTCCCGCCTTCGATGTGCATGAAAGATCCCTACATGTTCATGCCTTTACTAATTTCGGGTGATAAGAGTCTGAGTAAAGACATCAATGTATACCTCAGGCCGTTAGTTGATGAGTTGAAGATGTTGTGGGGAAAAGGGGTTCAAACTTATGATGTATCTCTTAAGCAGAACTTTGACATGAGGGCAGCTTTACTGTGGACAATAAATGACTTCCCGGCGTTAGGAATGATCAGTGGATGGTCGAGTCACGGGGGCTTGTCATGTCCCGTGTGCACGGGGTCAGTTAAAGCTGTGTGGCTCAAACATGGGGGGAAAATGAGTTTCTTTGCAACATCCAGACAGTTTTTGTCGATTGAACATCGTTATCGACGGATGAGTAGACAATTCAATCGAAAAATAGAGAAACGTCAAGTACCAGGATGTTTTTGTGGGACAGCAGTGTTGAGTTGGATTACTCACTTGAAGTTTCCACCTCCAGGGAAGAATCACAGATTAGAGCGAGCTTATGGTTACGGCAAGGTTCAAACGACACACAAACACACATATAGCACCGCATAGGTATTAGGCACGCGTTGTAACTTACGAAACTCGATTCCGATATACGGATGAGGAGTTATCAGCCCGTTTTCCACACTTGTAGAACACAAACTAAAATAATTTAAATATGCTTAGTTTTCGACTTCGTATTTAATATTTACTTTTGTAGGGTCTTGTAGAGGAGACTCATGGGGGTGGAGGCTGCGGCACAGGCGATGCCCGTGGCAGAGATGGTGATGACCGCCGAGCTGATGCTGATGAGACTATGGAGGGTGGGACCGGAGGTGGGACAGGCGATGGGACCAGCGATCGTACGATAGATGGCGGTGATGGTGACACTGACATTTCTGATCTTGGGCTATAGTTAGTTTATGTTTATAATTTGACTTTCATATATGTATTTATATAGCTTTTGAGTTGTACGGACTAGAGTTTTGTATCTAACTATATTGATTGTCGATGGTAAAAGATATGATTGTTATAGATATGCGTGCATTGTCATTATTTATTTTTCTTTAATTTATAACAGGTACAATTATGTATATGTAAATGAACAGGGGAATTTTGCAATTTTTAAATTTTTTTTAAGCATGTCATTGGTGATGGGGGGCCGTCGGCAATGACCTGCAGGGTCATTGGCGACGGGGATATGTATTCATTGGCGACGACATGTCGTCGGCAATGACAGTAAATTTAAATTTCAATAATGCTTATTGACCACAGCATATCCATCGAGAGTGCCGTCGGCAATGACACATTGACGACGACATGCCGTCGATAATGCCCCCGTTGGCAATGATAACCTTCTCGACGGCGAACGACGGGAGGCAAGGGCGACGACCTCTGGGGCGACGGGAGGGGCGACGGACTATGCCGTTGCCAATTCCCTCATTGCCGACGGCAATAGGGTCATTGGCGACGGCATAGTCTGTGACGCCCCCAAAATAGGTCCAATCCACAACTGTGACGCCCCAAAATTAGGTATACATCACCCATCTTGGGTCGTCAGATACATGGTACAGAAAATAAATACAACTTACTAATACAACAGTCGTATACAATACGACAAAACATAACTGTGAGTTTGAATACAATTATTGTCTACTAGAGACTATACAAACTCAAAAGGAGTCCTCATTATAATTATTGCCACACTATTTAATAGAATAGTGAGGACTACTAATACTATCATCTGGTCCATCACTCCGTTCCCCGACTCGTCCCAGCTATATTCTCATTTCCTAAAGAGAACAGTGAAAGAAAGGGTGAGCTTAACTAGCCCAGTAAGAAATATTATGACTAAGATAATGCATAATAAATTATCATTAGCCTTCAACAATGTTAAACTGATAAAATATAACGAACATCAAGTTTAACTGCAGTGGAACAAGCAATCCATTAAAAGAGTCAAGAAGAAAATAAAATCTACTATCTTCTATGATTTAAAAGGTTTTTCAACACTGTTATCGCTGGGACTCAGCTTAATAAAATAATCCACATCATCGAATCACCCCTGCACTGCGGCCAAGGATATTCGTGTATTCATTAATGGTCATGATCATGCCAACAACTGTCCATCAATGCACTACGGGCCAATGAGGACTTTTACCACATCATTTGTAACATTACGGTCATGATTATTCTGAATAATTCCTGGTCATAATCATACCAAGTCCATCTATGCACTTCAGGCCACAGATGACTTTCAATATTTTATAAACATGAGGATGATGACAATGATATAAAAATTCAATAAAACAAGTTCAAGAATTAATTTATCCAAGAATTAACAACGTCCAAATTGTCAACATGATACTGCTTTGTGGAGTAAAATTCAAGAATGCTTAGAAGAATATTTTCATGAAAAGATACTGGATGAAACGCAATTATCAAGGATATTCCACAAATTTCATGGAGTATAGAAGTCAAAACTTAACCAACTGAGTATAATAAAGAATGGAATAGCAAAAGAAATCACCATGCATGCGATAGACCGCACAGACAGGTTTTCCAACAGAATAATAAATAATGGAACCAGGTCCGGCGTAAAACGCACAGACAGGATATTCCAACAGAATAATAATAAAGACGGTACCAGGTCTGGTGTAAAACACACAGACGGGATGTTCCAACAGAATAATAATAAAGACGGAACCAGGTCCGGTGTAAAACACACAGACAGGATGTTCCAACAGAATAATAATAAAGACGGAACCAGGTCCGGTGTAAAACACACAGACATGATGTTCCAACAGAATAATAATAAAGACGGAACCAGGTCCAGTGTAAAACACACAGACAGGATGTTCCAACAGAATAATAGAAGAATGTCACCAAGTATAGGGTAGACCGCGTATACAGGTTATTCCAACAGAATAATAAGAAATGGAATAACAACAGTTCTCATCATGAATAAGAAAGAATAACACCCCTTACCGTTTTAAAGAAGAACTGAAATAAGGAAGTAGTTAAGTAGCAGAATACTTTTCTTCTCTCTCTCTATAGTTTCTCTCTCTAGAGTTCAGTGAATTCGTAAGAAATAATGAAGGAATGAACTGCTATTTATAAAAAAATAGAATGCATAGTAACTAATCCATGAACGGTCCAGACTGATTACTTTAATCTGACGATCCATATTTAAAGAAAAATCTTTTAAATAAAATATAATATATTCTATTTATAGAATAACTTTAATAAAGTATTATGTTTTATATAAAAAGATGTTTCTATTTTATTACGTTAATAATACGAATAAAACAAAACTTCATTATCGCTAAATAATTCATATTATTAACTGACAATAATTGAATCAAACTGAGTGACTTCTCACATAAGCATTAATAATCAATATCGTGTGCTACTATGCAACCACACGTACTACTGTACTTTTACTACCGAGTAGTTCAACAGTAACAATGGTAAAACTTTCGCCGTTATTTTTAATAAAATATTTTTTATCGTTTTCTCAATCCGACAATAATTCCGTTGTGGGGTCCACCAATGATTGTGCCGTTGTACGAATATTTCCTGTTAAAACGAATATTCCCCGACCAATCGAATATTATATAACAACTTGCGTACTTTGCAAAATTTATAAAAATTACCCACAACTATAACATTATATCAAATTAACTCCATAATATTTAAAAATGATACTTATAGAAAATTCATCGTTATTTATAAAAGTTGGGGTCTTACAACCTCCTCTTCTTATGAAATTTCGCCCTCGAAATTAGGGTACGTACCTGGTATGTCGAAGAGGTAAGGATATCTTGACTTCATTTTAGATTCTAACTCCCAAGTCATTTCCTCAGCATCGTGGTTTCTCCACAAAACTTTGACTTGAGGTATAACCTTGGAGCGTAGAATATGTTCCTTCGTATCCAAGATTTGAACAGGAACTTCTTCATACGTCAAATCTTCCGCTATTTCGTCTGATTCTAACTCAATAATGTGGTTCGGGTCTTCTACATATTTACGTAACATGGATATGTGAAAAACGTTATGAACACGAGACATACTTGGCGGTAAAGCGAGTCTATAAGCCACAGTTTCTACTCGATCGAGGATTAAAAATGGACCGATGAATCGAGGATTGAGGTTTCCTCTCTTTCCAAATCTCGTAACTCATTTCCATGGAGCAACACGTAAGAACACATGATCTCCTTTATCAAATTTCACGTCCTTTCGATGAAGATCAGCATAACTCTTTTGTCGATCTTGTGAGGTTTTTATACGTTATCGGATCGTTTGAATCTTTTCTGTAGTCATACGTACTAACTCCAGTCCCAACAACGTTGCTTCACCCACCTCATCCCAGTATACTAGAGAACGACATTTTCTTCCATACAATGCTTCGAATGGAGCCATGCCAATACTTGCTTGATAACTGTTGTTGTAGGAAAACTCCACCAATGGTAAGAACTTATCCCAACTTCCCTTGAAATCAAGGACACAGAGTCTTAATAGATCTTCAAGAGTTTGAATAGTCCTCTCTGATTGTCCATCCGTCTGAGGATGATATGCCGAACTAAATCATAAATCCGTGCCCATAGCTTTTTGTAAACTAACCCAAAATCGTGAAGTGAATCTTGGGTCTCGATCAGAAACTATGTGTAAGACCCCAACTTTTATAAATAAAGATGAATTTTCTATAAATATCATTTTTGAATATTATGGAGTTAATTTGATATAATGTTATAGTTGTGGGTAATATTTATAAATTTTGCAAAGTAAGCAAGTTGTTATAAAATATTCGTTTGGTCGGAGAATATTCTTTTTGTCGGAGAATATTCGTACGACGGCACAATCATTGGTGGACCCCACAACGGAATTATTGTCGGATTGAGAAAACGACAGAATTATCTTTCTATAAAAAATAACGGCTGAGGTGTTACCGTTAAAACCGTTAAAACTGTTGAACTACTCGGTAGTAAAAGTACAGTAATACGCGTGGTTGCATAGTAGCACACGGTATTGATTATTGATGCTTACGTGAGAAGTCACTCAGCTATACTCAATTATTGCTACAGTAATTGCTGCATCATATCTCTTAAATTATTGTCATAGTATCATCTGTATAATATGTTATATTATAAATCAATAATTGAGACGTTGTGGTAAGTTTGGTTATTTTATGGGGGGCCATATGTCATCATCTAAGAGTCTCTTCGTCAATAGTAATTACCGTCGTCAATAGTAATTACCGTCGTCAATAGTAATTACCGTCGTCAATAGTATTTACCTTGGTCAATAGTAATTACCTTGGTCAATAGTATTTACCTTGGTCAATAGTATTTACCTTGGTCAATAGTAATTACCTTCGTCAATAGTATTTACCTTGGTCAATAGTAATTACTTTCGTCAATAGTAGTTGTCCCTTCAATATTACCAAGAGTCATTTGACCCTTCGTTAAGACCAAGAGTCATTTGACCCTTCGTTAAGACCAAGAGCCACCCTCAGTTTTTCTATAAATAGAGGCCTAGGGCTTCATTATTTTTCACGAATTCATTCAAGCTATAGAGAGAGAAAGTATAGAGAGAATAAGAGAGAGAGAATAAAAGTATTCTGCTACATCACTTTTCCAATATCCAGTTCTTTTAAGGTAGGGAATATTATTTCTTTTATATTCATGAAGAGAACTTCTGTTATTCCATTCGTTATTATTCTGTTGGAATAACCAGTATACGCGGTCTACCCTATACTTGGTGACATTCTTCTATTATTCTGTTGGAACATCCTGTCTGTGTGTTTTACACCGGACCTGGTTCCGTTTATTATTCTGTTGGAACATCCTGTCTGTGTGTTTTACACCGGACCTGGTTCCGTTTATTATTCTGTTGGAATATCCTGTCTGTGTGTTTTACACCGGACCTGGTTCCATTATTTATTATTCTGTCGGAATATCCTGTCTGTGCGTTTACGCCGGACCTGGTTCCATTATTTATTATTCTGTTGGAATAACCTGTCTGTGCGGTCTATCGCATGCATGGTGATTTCTTTTGTTATTCCATTCTTTATTATACTCAGTTGGTTAAGTTTTGACTTCTATACTCCATGAAATTTGTGGAATATCCTTGATAGTTGCGTTTCATCCAGTATCTTTTCAAGAAAATATTCTTCTAAGCATTCTTGAATTTTACTCCACAATGCAGTATCATGTTGACAATTTGGACGTTGTTAATTCCTGGATAAATTAATTCTTGAACTTGTTTTATTGAATTCTTATATCATTGTCATCATCCTCATGTTTATAAAATGTTGAAAGTCATCTGTGGCCTGTAGTGCATAGATGGACTTGGTATGATTATGACCAGGGATTATTCGGTATAATCATGACCGTAATGTTACAAATGATGTGGTAAAAGTCCTCATTGGCCCGTAGTGCATTGATGGACAGTTGTTGGCATGATCATGACCATTAATGAATACACGAATATCCTTGGCCGTAGTGCAGGGGTGATTCGATGATGTGGATTATTTTATTAAGCTGAGTCTCAGCGATCACAGTGTTGAAAAACCTTTTAAATCATAAAAGATAGTAGAGTTTATTTTCTACTTGACTCTTTTAATGGATTGCTTGTTCCGCTGCAGTTAAACTTGATGTCTATTATATTTTATCAGTTTAACATTGTTGAAGGCTAATGATAATTTATTCTGCATTATCTTAGTCATAATATTTCTTACTGGGCTAGTTGAGCTCACCCTTTCTTTCACTGTTCTCTTCAGGAAATGAGAACGTAGCTGGGGCAAGTCGGGGAACGGAGTGATGGTCCGAATGATAGTATTAGTTAGTAGTCCTCACTATTCTATGTAATGGTGTGTTAATAAATGTAATGAGGACTCCTTTTGAGTATGAATACTCTCTAGAAGATAATATTTGTATTCAAACTCACAGTTTATGTTTTGTCGTATTGTACACGACAGTTGTATTAGTAAGTTGTATTTGTATTCTGTACTATGTATCTGACGACCCAAGATGGGTGATGTATACCTAATTTTGGGGGCGTCACAGTTGGTATCAGAGCTTAGGGATATGATCCCTGGCTAAGATGTGAGAATAGAACTAGGAGGGGAGAGACGGGGAATTCCTTCGCTAGTATGACATACCTAAGTTTATTTGCATGGTATTTAATTGGTCGGTCATAATATAAGGATAATATATGACATATCAATTAATTTTTATTTTGTGGCAGTATCTGAAAATGGCATCTGAGAATGTTGAGAATAGCAATGGAGCACAGACGACTGTTGATTCACCACATATCAATAATCAGGATAATGTGCATCAGGAAGGTGTCAATCCTCATGCAAACAACAACACTGACCAAATGATGAATGATCAAATGTTCAGAGGCTTTATGCAATTCATGCAACAACAGGTGAAAGCGGCTCCTGTCCACAACGTAGGTGGAAATACTGGAAACTCTCAGGCGGTCACCGCTAAACAGTTTAAGGAGCTGGGACCACCGGAGTTTAAGGGAGAACCCAAACCACTTGTAGCTGAAACATGGATAAAGCAGATCACCAAGATATTTGATGTCTTGGGTTGCTCCGAGGAGCAAAAGGTTCCCTTTGCCGCCTTTATGTTGCGAGGAGAGGCAGATTACTGGTGGGAATCGATAAAGCGTACTCAACCTGCCGCACTGAAGATGTCCTGGGAGAAGTTCCAAGAGCTGTTTAACGACAAATACTTTCCCGAGAGTATTCGTCACATGAAGGAGGTGGAGTTCATCAAATTGGAGCAGAATAATATGACCGTGTCGCAGTACGAGGCAAAATTTGCGGAGTTATCCCGGTTTGCGTCCCACCTGGTGGATAATGAAGAAAGAATGACGCGGATGTTTTTAAGAGGTTTGAAGCCGGAGATACGTCAACATCTTGTTTCTCATAAACTGTGTTTGTATTCAGATGTTGTAAATAGGGCTCAGTTGGTGGAGCGCGATAACGAGACAACGCAACCAAAAGAGAGCAGCCGGCAAAATGATAATACCAGTGAGAGCAGTCATCGAAGCGGTGACAACAAGCGTGGAGGGAATCAACAGGCCAGAAATGGTAACCACTTCGGTGGTAATCAGGGCCAAAACAATAAGAATGGACATTTCAAGAAGAGGAGATTCAACAATGATGGAAAGACGTCAGCACCAGCACCTGTCGTTAAGGAAGGAGAACGACCACCTATCATATGTTTCAAATGCGGAGGGGAGGGGCACATCAGTCCAAACTGCGCGATGCCGTCCAAAGCATGTTATAATTGTGGAAGAGAAGGTCATTTAGCCCGATTTTGTCGTTTACCGAAGACAAATTCAGCTAGGATGGAGGCACCAAAAGCCGTCCCAGAAAAGTCAAAACCGGTTGTGCAAGGGAGAGCGTTTGTTGTGAACTCCCAGAGAGCAAGGAACCCGAATGAGGTCATCACGGGTAAGCTTATCATAAACTCTAAAGAAGTTTATACTTTATTTGATACCGGTTCAACCCATTCTTTTATTTCTCCTACTTGCGCTCATCGATTAAATTTGATTCCGGAGAAATTAGACTTTGACTTATCTGTGGAAACTCCGTTGGGAGAAACCTTCATTACCTCCACTGTTTATAAGTCTTGTTTGGTTCAAGTTGGTACCCACACATTACCTATCGATCTGATTTCATTAAAAATACTTGCATTTGACGTGATTCTAGGGATTGATTGGTTAACTACTCATTATGCAAAAATTGATTGTTTTCGTAAGGTTGTTAGCTTTCATATTCCTAATCGACCTATTATGCGAATTCAAGCAACCAAACCATTAAAATCAATCGCTGTCATCTCAAGCCATAAAGCTATTCGTTTATTGAAAAACGGATGTCAAGCTTTCTTAGCTCATGTCACAGATCTAAACAAAAATACGTCAGTTTTGAATGATATTTCTATTGTTAATAAATTCCCTGACGTATTCCCTGAAGAACTTCCTGGCCTACCCCCAGAGCGTGAAATTGAATTTTGTATCGACCTTGAACCCGGTACAAAACCCATTTCCAAAGCCCCATATCGAATGGCTCCTATTGAACTTCAGGAGTTAAAGATCCAACTGCAGGAATTGTTAGACATTGGCTTTATTCGTCCTAGTACTTCTCCTTGGGGTGCTCCTGTTCTATTCGTGAAGAAGAAAGATGGAAGTATGCGACTTTGTATTGATTATCGGGAGTTGAATCATGTCACCATCAAAAACAGGTACCCATTGCCACGTATTGATGACCTGTTTGACCAGTTGCAAGGAGCACAATTCTTTTCAAAGATCGATCTTCGTTCTGGATATCATCAGCTGAAGGTTAGAACTGAGGATATTCCAAAGACGGCTTTTAGAACTCGGTACGGGCATTATGAATTCCTAGTCATGTCCTTTGGATTGACTAATGCTCCTGCTGCCTTCATGGATATGATGAACCGGGTATTCAAGGAATATTTGGATCACTTTGTGGTCGTCTTTATTGATGACATCCTTATTTATTCCAAAAGCCGTGAAGATCATGAGCAACACTTGAGGCTGGTACTCCAAAAGCTTCGTGAATACAAGCTTTATGCCAAGTTGAAGAAATGCGAGTTCTGGCTGGAGGAGGTAGCATTCCTTGGGCACGTAGTATCAAGTCGTGGAATATCGGTTGACCCGGCAAAGATTGAAGCTATTCAAAGCTGGGAGCAACCTAAATCAGTGACCGAGGTACGTAGCTTTCTTGGTTTAGCTGGTTATTATCGGAGATTCGTGGAAGGATTTTCTCGAATCGCTACTCCATTAACTCAGCTGACTCGGAAAGATACAAAGTTTGGTTGGAGCGAAGAATGTGAGCAGAGTTTTCAAGAACTCAAGAGGAGACTCATTTCAGCACCTGTTCTAACAATACCATCTGGCTCGGAGGGATTTGTCATCTACAGTGATGCTTCGAGCAAAGGGTTGGGATGCGTTCTCATGCAACATGGAAAAGTCATAGCCTATGCATCAAGACAACTCAAGGAATATGAGAGGAATTATCCTACTCATGATCTAGAGTTGGCAGCTGTTGTCTTTGCACTTAAAATTTGGAGGCATTACTTGTATGGGGAGAAAGTGGAGATCTTTACGGATCATAAAAGCCTCAAATATTTCTTCACTCAAAAGGAACTCAACATGCGACAACGACGTTGGCTTGAACTGTTGAAAGATTATGATCATACCATTCAATACCATCCTGGAAAAGCGAACGTGGTAGCTGACGCATTGAGTAGAAGATCATATGCGGGTACAAGTGCAATATTAACAACGCAAAGGCCCATTTTGTGTGACTTGCAAAGGATGGAGATAGAGTTAAAGACTCCAGGGACCCATGTGATGATGGCGAATATACGAGTAGAACCGACTTTAATCGATAAAGTTAAAGCTGCTCAAGCTACAGACCTGGAGCTGATGCGTATGAGGAAGAAAGTGCAAGAAGGTGCTATGCCGGAAGCAAGAATCGATGAAGAAGGAATACTTCGAGTCAACTCCAGACTTTGTGTTCCTAACAACCCTGATTTAAAGTATGAAATCATGATGGAGGCGCACAACACACCGTTTGCAATCCATCCTGGAAGTACCAAAATGTATCATGATCTTCGTCATACATTTTGGTGGAGCAATATGAAGAGAGAGATAGCGTTGTTTATCTCAAGGTGTCTAACTTGTCAACGAGTCAAAGCGGAGCATCAAGTACCAAAAGGTCCATTGCAACCACTTGAAATTCCAGAATGGAAGTGGGAGCACATTACCATGGATTTCGTTACCGGTCTTCCTAGGGTTTCTCAAGGTATTGATGCGATTTGGGTCATTGTTGATAGATTGACCAAGTCTGCTCATTTCTTACCGATACGAGAAACTTATACACTTGAACGTCTTGCTCGTATGTACATAAACGAGATTGTAAGACTGCATGGTATGCCAGTATCCATAGTTTCTGATCGAGACCCAAGATTCACTTCACGATTTTGGGTTAGTTTACAAAAAGCTATGGGCACGGAGTTACGATTTAGTTCAGCATATCATCCTCAGACGGACGGACAATCAGAGAGGACTATTCAAACTCTTGAAGATCTATTAAGACTCTGTGTCTTTGACTTCAAGGGAAGTTGGGACAAGTTCTTACCATTGGTGGAGTTTTCCTACAACAACAGTTATCAAGCAAGTATTGGCATGGCTCCATTCGAAGCATTGTATGGAAGAAAATGTCGTTCTCCAGTATGCTGGGATGAGGTGGGCGAAGCAACGTTGTTGGGACCGGAGTTGGTACGTATGACTACAGAAAAGATTCAAACGATCCGACAACGTATAAAAACCTCACAAGATCGACAAAAGAGTTATGCTGATCTTCATCGAAAGGACGTGGAATTTGATGTAGGAGATCATGTGTTCTTACGTGTTGCTCCATGGAAAGGAGTTACGAGATTTGGAAAGAGAGGAAAGCTAAATCCTCGATTCATCGGTCCATTTTTAATCCTCGATCGAGTAGGAACTGTGGCTTATAGACTCGCTTTACCGCCAAGTATGTCTCGTGTTCATAACGTTTTCCACATATCCATGTTACGCAAATATGTGGAAGACCCGAACCACATTATTGAGTTAGAACCGGACGAAATAGCGGAGGATTTGACGTATGAAGAAGTTCCTGTTCAAATCTTGGATAAGAAGGAACATATTCTACGCTCCAAGGTTATACCTCAAGTCAAAGTTTTGTGGAGAAACCACGATGTTGAGGAAATGACTTGGGAGTTAGAATCAGAAATGAAATCAAGGTATCCTTACCTCTTCGACATACCAGGTACGTACCCTAATTTCGAGGGCGAAATTTCATAAGAAGGGGAGGTTGTAAGACCCCAACTTTTATAAATAAAGATGAATTTTCTATAAATATCATTTTTGAATATTATGGAGTTAATTTGATATAATGTTATAGTTGTGGGTAATATTTATAAATTTTGCAAAGTAAGCAAGTTGTTATAAAATATTCGTTTGGTCGGAGAATATTCTTTTTGTCGGGGAATATTCGTACGACGGCACAATCATTGGTGGACCCCACAACGGAATTATTGTCGGATTGAGAAAACGACAGAATTATCTTTTATATAAAAATAACGGCTGAGGTGTTACCGTTAAAACCGTTAAAACTGTTGAACTACTCGGTAGTAAAAGTACAGTAATACGCGTGGTTGCATAGTAGCACACGGTATTGATTATTGATGCTTACGTGAGAAGTCACTCAGCTATACTCAATTATTGCTACAGTAATTGCTGCATCATATCTCTTAAATTATTGTCATAGTATCATCTGTATAATATGTTATATTATTAAATCAATAATTGAGACGTTGTGGTAAGTTTGGTTATTTTATGGGGGGCCATATGTCATCATCTAAGAGTCTCTTCGTCAATAGTAATTACCGTCGTCAATAGTAATTACGTCGTCAATAGTAATTACCGTCGTCAATAGTATTTACCTTGGTCAATAGTAATTACCTTCGTCAATAGTATTTACCTTGGTCAATAGTATTTACCTTGGTCAATAGTAATTACCTTCGTCAATAGTATTTACCTTGGTCAATAGTAATTACTTTCGTCAATAGTAGTTGTCCCTTCAATATTACCAAGAGTCATTTGACCCTTCGTTAAGACCAAGAGTCATTTGACCCTTCGTTAAGACCAAGAGCCACCCTCAGTTTTTCTATAAATAGAGGCCTAGGGCTTCATTATTTTTCACGAATTCATTCAAGCTATAGAGAGAGAAAGTATAGAGAGAATAAGAGAGAGAGAGAATAAAAGTATTCTGCTACATCACTTTTCCAATATCCAGTTCTTTTAAGGTAGGGAATATTATTTCTTTTATATTCATGAAGAGAACTTCTGTTATTCCATTTGTTATTATTCTGTTGGAATAACCAGTATACGCGGTCTACCCTATACTTGGTGACATTCTTCTATTATTCTGTTGGAACATCCTGTCTGTGTGTTTTACACCGGACCTGGTTCCGTTTATTATTCTGTTGGAACATCCTGTCTGTGTGTTTTACACCGGACCTGGTTCCGTTTATTATTCTGTTGGAATATCCTGTCTGTGTGTTTTACACCGGACCTGGTTCCATTATTTATTATTCTGTCGGAATATCCTGTCTGTGCGTTTACGCCGGACCTGGTTCCATTATTTATTATTCTATTGGAATAACCTGTCTGTGCGGTCTATCGCATGCATGGTGATTTCTTTTGTTATTCCATTCTTTATTATACTCAGTTGGTTAAGTTTTGACTTCTATACTCCATGAAATTTGTGGAATATCCTTGATAGTTGCGTTTCATCCAGTATCTTTTCAAGAAAATATTCTTCTAAGCATTCTTGAATTTTACTCCACAATGCAGTATCATGTTGACAATTTGGACGTTGTTAATTCCTGGATAAATTAATTCTTGAACTTGTTTTATTGAATTCTTATATCATTGTCATCATCCTCATGTTTATAAAATGTTGAAAGTCATCTGTGGCCTGTAGTGCATAGATGGACTTGGTATGATTATGACCAGGGATTATTCGGTATAATCATGACCGTAATGTTACAAATGATGTGGTAAAAGTCCTCATTGGCCCGTAGTGCATTGATGGACAGTTGTTGGCATGATCATGACCATTAATGAATACACGAATATCCTTGGCCGTAGTGCAGGGGTGATTCGATGATGTGGATTATTTTATTAAGCTGAGTCTCAGCGATCACAGTGTTGAAAAACCTTTTAAATCATAAAAGATAGTAGAGTTTATTTTCTACTTGACTCTTTTAATGGATTGCTTGTTCCGCTGCAGTTAAACTTGATGTCTATTATATTTTATCAGTTTAACATTGTTGAAGGCTAATGATAATTTATTCTGCATTATCTTAGTCATAATATTTCTTACTGGGCTAGTTGAGCTCACCCTTTCTTTCACTGTTCTCTTCAGGAAATGAGAACGTAGCTGGGGCAAGTCGGGGAACGGAGTGATGGTCCGAATGATAGTATTAGTTAGTAGTCCTCACTATTCTATGTAATGGTGTGTTAATAAATGTAATGAGGACTCCTTTTGAGTATGAATACTCTCTAGAAGATAATATTTGTATTCAAACTCACAGTTTATGTTTTGTCGTATTGTACACGACAGTTGTATTAATCAGTTGTATTTGTATTCTGTACTATGTATCTGACAACCCAAGATGGGTGATGTATACCTAATTTTGGGGGCGTCACACTATGGATACTAGCATACCATGCAGTCTTACAATCTCGTTTATGTACATACGAGCAAGACGTTCAAGTGTATAAGTTTCTCGTATCGGTAAGAAATGAGCAGACTTGGTCAATCTATCAACAATGACCCAAATCGCATCTATACCTTGAGAAATCTTAGGAAGACCGGTAACGAAATCCATGATAATGTGCTCCCACTTCCATTCTGGAATTTCAAGTGGTTGCAATGGACCTTTTGGTACTTGATGCTCCGCTTTGACTCGTTGACAAGTTAGACACCTTGAGATAAACATCGCTATCTCTCTCTTCATATTGCTCCATAAAAATGTATGACGAAGATCATGATACATTTTGGTACTTCCAGGATGGATTGCAAACGGTGTGTTGTGCGCCTCCATCATGATTTCATACATTAAATCAGGATTGTTAGGAACACAAAGTCTGGAGTTGACTCGAAGTATTCCTTCTTCATCGATTCTTGCTTCCGGCATAGCAACTTCTTGTACTTTCTTCCTCATACGCATCAGCTCCAGGTCTGTAGCTTGAGCAGCTTTAACTTTATCGATTAAAGTTGGTTCTACTCATATATTCGCCATCATCACATGGGTCCCTGGAGTCTTTAACTCTATCTCCATCCTTTGCAAGTCACACAAAATGGGCCTTTGTGTTGACAATATCGCACTCGTACTTGCATATGATCTTCTACTCAATGCGTCAGCTACCACGTTCGCTTTTTCAGGATGGTATTGAATGGTATAATCATAATCTTTCAATAGTTCAAGCCAACGTCGTTGTCGCATGTTGAGTTCCTTTTGAGTGAAAAAATATTTGAGGCTTTTATGATCCGTAAAGATCTCCACCTTCTCTCCATACAAGTAATGCCTCCAAATTTTAAGTGCAAAGACAACAGCTGCCAACTCTAGATCATGAGTAGGATAATTCCTCTCATATTCCTTGAGTTATCTTGATGCATAGGCTATGACTTTTCCATGTTGCATGAGAACGCATCCCAACCCTTTGCTCGAAGCATCACTGTAGATGACAAATCCCTCCGAGCCAGATGGTATTGTTAGAACAGGTGCTGAAATGAGTCTCCTCTTGAGTTCTTAAAAACTCTTATCACATTCTTCGCTCCAACCGAACTTTGTATCTTTCCGAGTCAGGTGAGTTAATGGAGTAGCGATTCGAGAAAATCCTTCCACGAATCTCCGATAATAACCAACTAAACCAAGAAAGCTACGTACTTCGGTCACTGATTTAGGTCGTTAGATACATGATACAGAAAACAAATACAACTGTCGTATACAATTCGACAAAACATAACTGTGAGTTTGAATACAATTATTGTCTACTAAACACTATACAAACTCAAAAGGAGTCCTCATTACAACTATTGCCACACTATTTAATAGAATAGTGAGGACTACTAATACTATCATCTGGTCCATCACTCCGTTCTCCGACTCGTCCCAACTATATTCTCATTTCCTGAAGAGAACAGTGAAAGAAAGGGTGAGCTCAACTAGCCCAGTAAGAAATATTATGACTAAGATAATGCATAATAAATTATCATTAGCCTTCAACAGTGTTAAACTGATAAAATATAATGAACATCAAGTTTAACTGCAGCGGAACAAGCAATCCATTAAAAGAGTCAAGTAGAAAATAAAATCTACTATCTTCTATGATTTAAAAGATTTTTCAACACTGTTATCGCTGGAACTCAGCTTAATAAAATAATACACATCATCGAATCACCCCTGCACTACGGCCAAGGATATTCGTGTATTCATTAATGGTCATGATCATGCCAACAACTGTCCATCAATGCACTACGGGAAAATGAGGACTTTTACCACATCATTTGTAACATTACGGTCATGATTATACCGAATAATCCCTGGGTCATAATCATACCAAGTCCATCTATGCACTACAGGCCACAGATGACTTTCAACATTTTATAAACATGAGGATGATGACAATGATATAAGAATTCAATAAAACAAGTTCAAGAATTAATTTATCCAAGAATTAACAACGTCCAAATTGTCAACATGATACTGCTTTGTGGAGTAAAATTCAAGAATACTTAGAAGAATATTTTCATGAAAAGATACTGGATGAAACGCAATTATCAAGGATAGTCCACAAATTTCATGGAGTATAAAAGTCAAAACTCAACCAACTGAGTATAATAAAGAATGGAATAACAAAAGAAATCACCATGCATGCGATAGACCGCACAGAGAGGTTATTCTAACAGAATAATAAATAATAGAATCAGGTCCGACGTAAAACGCATAGACAGGATATTCCAACAGAATAATAATAAAGACGGAACCAGGTCTGGTGTAAAACACACAGACAAGATGTTCCAACAGAATAATAATAAAGACGGAACCAAGTCCGGTGTAAAACACACAGATAGGATGTTCCAACAGAATAATAATAAAAACGGAACCAGGTCCGTGTAAAAACACACAGACAGGATGTTCCAACAGAATAATAGAAGAATGTCACCAAGTATAGGGTAGACCGTGTATACAGGTTATTCCAACAGAATAATAAGAAACGGAATAACAACAGTTCTTTTCATGAATAAGAAAGAATAACACCCCTTACAGTTTTAAAAAGAACTGAAATAAGGAGTAGTTAAGTAGCAAATACTTTTCTTCTCTCTCTCTATAGTTTCTCTCTATAGTTTCTCTCTCTAGAGTTCAGTGAATTCGTAAGAAATAATGAAGGAATGAGCTGCTATTTATAGAAAAATAGAATGCATAGTAACTAATCCATGAACTATCCAGATTGATTACTTTAATATGACGATCCATATTTAAAGAAAAATCTTTTAAATAAAATATAATATATTCTATTTATAGAATAACTTTAATAAAGTATTCTGTTTTATATAAAAAGATGTTTCTGTTTTATTACGTTAATAATACGAATAAAACAAAACTTCATTATCGCTAAATAATTCATATTATTAACTGACAATAATTGAATCAAACTGAGTGACTTCTCACATAAACATTAATAATCAATACCGTGTGCTACTATGCAACCACACGTATTACTGTACTTTTACTACCGAGTAGTTCAACAGTAACAATGGTAAAACTTCCGCCGTTATTTTTAATAAAATATTTTTTATCGTTTTCTCAATCCGACAATAATTTCGTTGTGGGGTCCACCAATGATTGTGCCGTTGTACGAATATTTCCTGTTAAAACGAATATTCCTCGACCAATCGAATATTATATAACAACTTGCGTACTTTACAAAATTTATAAATATTACCCACAACTATAACATTATATCAAATTAACTCTATAATATTCAAAAATGATACTTATAGAAAATTCATCTTTATTTATAAAAATTAGGGTCTTACAACAACCCATTCTGAGTAGCCAAAATACATGATATAGAAACAACTACAACTTTATTAAAACAATTATCGTGCAAAATACGACAACACTTAAACTGTGAGTTTAAATATAAATATTGTCATCTAGACAATATCCACACTCAAATAAGTCCTCATTATAATTATTAATACACTATTTTATAGAATAGTGAGGACTACTAGAACCATTTCTAGAACCATCATTCCACACCCCGACTAGTACTCGTTACATTCTCGCCTCCTGAGATGAAAAATGGAACAACAAAGAAAAGGATGAGCTCAACTAGTCCAGTAAAGAACATTATGACTAAGATAATACAGAACAAATTATCGTTAGTCTTCAACAGGGAAAAATTTAATAGAATACAATAGACAACAAGTTTTAAATCAATATTCGCAGCGGAAATAATAATCATTAGAAGAGTAGTTTAGTAGAGAATGAAATCTACTATCTTCTATTTATGAATTTAAAAGTTCATCGTCTATCTTTTATCCCTGTAACATCAATCAATATATCTGAATAAAATTATTCATCTTTGCACTACAGGCCAAAGATATTCATCAGTTGGTCATGTTCATCTAAACACATGTTCATCTTTGCACTACGGGCCAAAGATATTCATCAGAAATCATTCATCTTTGCACTACAGGCCAAAGATATTCAGTAACATCATCATTTAGGACTGAGGATGATGAAAAATATTTAAAAGAAACCGAATCCAGTGAAACAAAATGTAAGACCCCAACTTTTATAAATAAAGATGAATTTTCTATAAATATCATTTTTGAATATTATGGAGGTAATTTGATATAATGTTATAGTTGTGGGTAATATTTATAAATTTTGTAAAGTACGCAAGTTGTTATATAATATTCGATTCGTCGGGAAATATTCGTTTTAATAGGGAATATTCGTACAACGGCATAATCATTGGTGGACCCCACAACAGAATTATTGTCGGATTGAGAAAACGACAAAAATATTTTATTAAAAATAACGGCGAAAGTTTTACCATTATTACTGTTTAACTACTCGGTAGTAAAAGTACAGTAATACATGTGGTTGCATAGTAGCACACGGTATTGATTATTAATGCTTATGTGAGAAGTCACTCAGTTTGATTCAATTATTGTCAGTTAATAATATGAATTATTTAGCGATAATGACGTTTTATTTATTCGTATTATTAACGTAATAAAACAGAAACATCTTTTATATAAAACAAATACTTTATTAAAGTTATTCTATAAATAGAATATATTATATTTATTTAAAAGATTTTTATTTAAATATGGACCGTCAGATTAAAGTAATCAATCTGGACCGTTCATGGATTAGTTACTATGCATTCTATTTTTCTATAAATAGCAGCTCATTTCTTCATTATTTCTTACGAATTCACTGAACTCTAGAGAGAGAAACTATAGAGAGAAACTATAGAGAAAGAGAAGAAGAGTATTCTGCTACTTAACTACTTCCTTATTTCAGCTCATCTTTAAAACGGTAAGGGGTGTTATTCTTTCTTATTCATGAAGAGAACTGTTGTTATTCCATTTCTTATTATTCTGTTAGAATAACCTGTATACGCGGTCTACCCTATACTTGGTGACATTCTTCTATTATTCCGTTGGAACATCCTGTCTGTGTGTTTTACACCGACCTGGTTCCGTTTTTATTATTATTATCTGTTGGAACATCCTGTCTGTGTGTTTTACATCGGACCTGGTTCCGTCTTGTTATTATTCTGTTGAACATCATGTCTGTGTGTTTTTACACCAGACCTGGTTCCATTATTTATTATTCTGTCGGAATATCCTGTCTGTGCGTTTACGCCGGACCTGGTTCCATTATTTATTATTCTGTCAGAATATCCTGTCTGTGCATTTACGCCGGACCTAGTTCCATTATTTATTATTCTGTTGGAATAACCTGTCTGTGCGGTCTATCGCATGCATGGTGATTTCTTTTGTTATTCCATTCTTTATTATACTCAGTTGGTTAAGTTTTGACTTCTATACTCCATGAAATTTGTGGAATATCCTTGGTAATTGTGGTTCATCCAGTATCTTTTCATGAAAATATTCTTCTAAGTATTCTTGAATTTTACTCCACAAAGCAGTATCATGTTGACAATTGGACGTTGTTAATTCTTGGATAAATTAATTCTTGAACTTGTTTTATTGAATTCTTATATCATTGTCATCATCCTCATGTTTATAAAATGTTGAAAGTCATCTGTGGCATGTAGTGCATAGATAGACTTGGTATGATTATGACCAGAGATTATTCGATATAATCATGACCGTAATGTTACAAATGATGTGGTAAAAGTCATCATTGGCCCGTAGTGCATTGATGGACAGTTGTTGGCATGATCATGACCATTAATGAATACACGAATATCCTTGGCCGTAGTGCAGGGATGATTCGATGATGTGGATTATTTTATTAAGCTGAGTCTCAGCGATAGCAATGTTGAAAAACCTTTTAAATCATAAAAGATAGTAGAGTTTATTTTCTACTTGACTCTTTTAATGGATTGCTTGTTCCGCTGCATTAAACTTGATGTCTTATTATATTTTATCAGTTTAACATTGTTGAAGGCTAATGATAATTATTATTCTGCATTATCTTAGTCATAATATTTTTTAACTGGGCTAGTTGAGCTCATCCTTTCTTTCACTGTTCCTCTTCAGGAAATGAGAACGTAGCTGGGGCAAGTCGAGGAACGGAGTGATGGTTCGAATGATAGTATTAGTTAGTAGTCCTCACTATTCTATGTAATAGCATGTTAATAAATGTAATGAGGACTCCTTTTGAGTATGAATACTCTCTAGAAGATAATATTGTATTCAAACTCACAGTTTATGTTTTGTCATCTTGTACACGACAGTTGTATTAGTAAGTTGTATTTGTATTCTGTACTTCGTATCTGATGACCCAAGATGGGTGATGTATACCTAATTTTGGGGGCGTCACAGTTGGTATCAGAGAGCTTAGGGATATGATCCCTGACTAAGTTGTGAGAATAGAACTAGGAGGGGAGAGACGGGGAATTCCTTCGCTAGTATGACCTACCTAAGTTTATTTGCATGGTATTTAATTGGTCGGTCATAATATAAGGATAATATATGACATATCAATTAACTTTTATTTTGTGGCAGTATCTGAAAATGGCATCTGAGAATGTTGAGAATGATAATGGAGCACAGGCGACTGTTGATTCACCACATATCAATAATCAGGATAATGTGCATCAGGAAGGTGACAATCCTCATGCAAACAACAACACTGACCAGATGATGAATGATGGAATGTTCAGAAACTTTATGCAGTTCATGCAACAGCAGGAAGAGCGGCTCCTGTCCAAATATAGGTGGAAACACTGAAAACTCTCGGACGGTCATCGCTAAACAGTTCAAGGAGCTGGGACCACCAAAGTTTAAGGGAGAGCCAAAACCACTTATAGCGGAAACATGGATAAAGCAGATTACCAAGATATTTGATGTCTTGGATGCTCCGAGGAGCAAAAGGTTCCCTTTGCCGCCTTTA
Source organism: Panax notoginseng (assembly GCA_016801055.1). Taxonomy (NCBI): domain Eukaryota; kingdom Viridiplantae; phylum Streptophyta; class Magnoliopsida; order Apiales; family Araliaceae; genus Panax; species Panax notoginseng. The sequence goes on along the minus strand of CM029013.1, from coordinate 503,007 downwards.
TGTTGCGAGGAGAGGCAGATTATTGGTGGAAATCGATTAAGCGTACTCAACCTGCCGCACTGAAGATGTCTTGGGAGAAGTTTCAAGAGCTGTTCAATGACAAATACTTTCCCGAAAGTGTTTCGTCACATGAAGGAGGTGGAGTTCATCAAATTGGAGCAGAATAATATGACCGTGTCGCATATGAGGCTAAATTTGCTGAGTTGTCCCGGTTTTGCGTCCCACTTGGTGGATAATGAAGAGCGAATGACGCGAATATTTTTGCAGATTTGAAACCTGAGATACGTCAACATCTTATTTCTCATAAACTGTGTTTATATTCAGATGTTATGAATAGGCTCAGTTAGTGGAGCGCGATAACGAGTCAACGCAACCAAAAGAGAGCAGTCGACAAAATGATAATACCAGTGAGAGCAGTTGTAAGACCCCAATTATTAATAAATAAAATTTAAATTCCCTCTATTTATTATTTTGAAATAGTAGGGTTAAATTGATTAACGAGGTTAGTTATGGGTAAAATGCGCAAATATTTCAAATAAGCAGGTTGTTATAAAATATTCATTGTTGTCGGAAATATTCGTTTGGTCGTGAAATATTCTTTCTGTCGGGGAATATTCGTACGACGGCGCAGTCTTTGTGGGCCCCCATAACGAAAAGCGATTGGATGAAGAAAAACGACAAGTATAAGTTGTTTATAAATAACGGCGTAGTTGTTACCGTTAATACTGTTGGAATACCCGGTGGTTAAAACACAGTAATACGCGTTGTTGCTCACATACACAACTGTATTACACCAATTATTGATTCTTACGTAAGAAGGCACTACTCAATAATGGTTACAGTAATTACTGTTCAGTATTTTATTTTATTGATTCAATAATTGCTGCGTGATATTTTACTGTTGTTTCAATAATTGTCACTACACAGTATTTCCCATTATCAGATCAATATTTCATATTATTTAAATAATATTATTAGATAACATTATTGGCAATGTCTAGAAAGTTCTGTCTAAGGAGAGGTTTTGGTCATCTAATTACGCGCCAGAAAGGAGAAATCCTTATTGGAAAGCCCCTCTTTCCTGGGAAATTGCCTGGTTGCCAGTACTGTGATTCTGTAATATTATTTGTGAATAATTAATTATTGATTTATATGATGAGAAAAATATTATTTTATGTGGATATAGATGGAGAAAATTTTTAAGTGACAATTATTAAAAAAAAAATACAAAAATGGATATTTTATCTTTTCTGATAAAATAATTTATTTAATAATATAATAATGGTGATAGTTTTACAATGAGTGTGGATATATGAGTATATAAGGAGGAAGAGTATTTTTTTTATTAAATGATTAACACATGTTTTGTGTGTCGGTATAGACCCCATTTCTTGACTGAAATTTGATTATAACCTATAAAATATCGCCCGATTATGGATTTCGGTCAATTTCTGTTTGGAATTTAGAAAAACTTTCTTATGCAAAGTTGTAGAGAATTGAATTTCCTATAAAAAGTTAGCGAGATCGAATTTTCTGATAAAAGGTTATTTTCTATGAATTATTAAAGTTTTGGAAAATAAATGATTTTTATTAAATTTATGGGGGGAGACCCACTTTTTGTTGGTACAACACAGGGCTGCTGAAATTTTTAGTATTGAGGGCTGGTCTTGGTCATTGATAGCATACGTAGAATTGTTGTTTGAAATATTAATATTTTATTATTTTAGTCTCTTTTGGCGTTCTAGGCATTTTCCTATAAATAGGTGCTTAAGTTAAATTAAAAATCACACCAGAAACAAGTTTTCTCTCCTTTCTCTCTCTAGATTATTGAGTATATTTTGTGAGTTTTTAGATACTTTGAGAGTTTCTATTTATCATTGAGACAAGTTTCTTTTCAGCTTTATAAATTTTATAAATTTTCACAGTTTTGTTTTATGGTGAGTAATTATGTTAATTCAACAGAAAAACTTATTTTGTGACGCCCCCAGAATAGGTATACAACACCCATTCTGAGTCGCCAAATACATGGTACAGAAAGCAAACTACAACTTCAATAATACAATTGTCGTGCAAAATACGACAACACATACTGTGAGTTTAAATACAAATATTGTCTTCTAGACAATATCCACACTCAAATAAATCCTCATTACAATTATTCAAACACTATTTTACAGAAATAGTGAGGACTGCTAATACATCTTTCTAGAACCATCACTCCATACCCCGACTAGATCCTGCTATGTTCTCACCTCCTGAGAAGAAAAATGGAACAAAAAGGAAAAGGGTGAGCTCAACTAGCCCAGTAAAGAATATTATGACTAAGATAATATACAACAAATTATCGTTAGTCTTCAACAGGGAAAAATCTGATAAAATATAATCGACAACAAGTTTTAGATCAACAACTGCAGCGGAAACAGCAAACCATTAGAAGAGTCAAGTAGAGAAAGAATTCTACTATCTTCTAAGATTTAAAAGTCCATCATCAATATTTTATCCCTGTAACATCAATTAATAATCATCTTTAACCAAATATTCATCTTTGCACTACAGGCCAAAGATATTCATTTGTATCATCAGTCGGTCATGTTCATCTCAACACCTGTTCATCTTTGCACTACAGGCCAAAGATATTCATCAAGTAATTATACATCTTTGCACTACAGGCCAAAGATATTCAGTAATATCATCATTTAGGACTGAGGATGATGAAAAATATCTTAAAGAGAACGAATCCAATGAGACAGAAGGACAAATAGTAGGGATTCGTATAACAGTTTATCCAAGATCAATAATACTTCATAATAATCAATTGTGAAGCAGAATTCAAAAATAAAGATCAAAACATGGATACAATCAAAGATAGTAACCATAATAGACATCTTGGACAAAAAGGAAAAATTTTATTTTTCGGTGAATAGTGCCGTATTCGTGAATAGTGCCGTATACGTGAATAGTGCCGTATACGTGAATAGTAACCCCCGACACAAAAAGTTCCAAATTTGATAAAAACTCATATCAATATTTCAGCATAATGATATTGAAGAAAATAATATCATTAAGAAGAAAATAATATCCCTTACCTCAAAATATCAGTACTTCTGGTCGGAATACCGGTATAAGGCTGAAAGAAACTTGCTCTGATGAATAGAAACTCTCAAAGTATCTAAATACTCACAAAATACACTCAATAATCTAGAGAGAGAAAGAGAGAAAACTTGTTTCTGGTGTGATTTTCAATTCTAACTTAGCCCTCTATTTATAGGAAAATTTTGGTAGGTTTGACCTGCAACCTGATGGCTTTACCTGCTACTATTCCCACCCACCACATTTGAAATATAATTCAGCACATTTCTTCACCAACCACAAGTGGGGCCCACCAATTCTAGAATTTTCCATCAAAATGATAAACTCCGAAAATTCAACAATTTCTGAACCAGTCATCTTGTAAAATTCATAATAAATCATACGTTCATTTTTAACGGTTCAAAATTTGTGGACATATACTCAACTTATATATGTATAACATATCCAAAAATTACCACGATCCAACGGTCGGATTAAAAATTATAACCCCCGCAAAATATCTCAAAAACCCTGATTTTTAATACCTCCATTCCGACAAAAATACTGATAAAAACCTCAACATTAACTCCTTCATTTTTAACCACAAAAATATATCCCTCATTTATATCCACATAAAATAAATATTTCCTTATCATATGAATCAATAATTAATTATTCACAAATAATATTACAGAATCACATTTATGACAACCAGGCCGTTCCCAGGAAAGAGGGGGCTTTCCAATAAGGATTTCTCCTTACTGGCGCGCAATTAGATGACCAAACCTCTCCTTAGACAGAACTTTCTAGACATTGCCAATAATGTTATCTAATAATATTATTCAAATAATATGAATTATTGATCTGATAAATGAAAATACTGTGCAGCAACAATTATTGAAACAACAATAATATAAAATATCAACGCAGCAATTATTGAATCAATAAAATAAAATATTGAATAATAACTACTGTAACAATTATTGAGTAGTGCCTTCTTACGTAAGAATCAATAATTGTGTGCAATACCGTGTGCTACTGTATTTTAACCACCGGGTATTCCAACAGTATTAACGGTAACAACTACGCCGTTATTTATAAACAACTTATACTTGTCGTTTTCTTCATCCAATCGCTTTCCGTTATGGGGCCCACACAAGGCTGCGTCGTCGTACGAATATTCCCCGACAGCAAGAATATTCCACGACCAACCGAATATTCACCGACCAAAAATAAATATTTTATAACCACTTGCTTATTTTGCAAAATTTGCACATTTCACCCATAACCAAAGTATTATATCAAATTAACCCCTTATTATTCACAATAATATTTAGAGAAAATTTGATTTTATTCATTAATAAGTTGGGGTCTTACAACCTCCCCTCCTTATGAAATTTCGTCCTCGAAATTGACGTACGTACCTGATGTTTCAAAAAGGTGAGGATACCTCGCTTTCATTTCTGATTCCAACTCCCAGGTCATTTCTTCAATAGCATGGTTTCTCCACAAAACCTTAACTTGTGGTATAACCTTCGTGCGTAGGACATGCTCTTTCCTATCCAAGATCTTAACAGGTACCTCCTCGTACGTTAAATCTTCAGCTATCTCGTCTGGTTCTAACTCAATAATGTGGTTCGGGTCTTTAACATATTTACGAAGCATAGATATGTGAAAAACATTATGAACACGAGACATGCTTGGAGGTAATGCGAGTCTATATGCCACATTTCCTATTCGCTCAAGAATCTCAAATGGACCAACAAATCTTGGATTGAGCTTTCCTCTCTTCCCAAATCTTGTAACTCCCTTCCATGGTGCAACACGTAACAATACATGATCCCCAATATTAAATTCCACGTCCTTCCGATGAAGATCCGCATAACTCTTTTGTCGATCCTGTGCCGTTTGTATACGTTGTCGAATCGTTTGGATCTTCTCTGTAGTAATGCGTACCAATTCTGGTCCCAACAATGTTGCTTCACCCACCTCGTCCCAGCATACTGGAGAACGACATTTTCTTCCATACAACGCCTCAAATGGAGCCATACCTATGCTCGCCTGATAACTGTTGTTGTAGGAGAATTCCACCAATGGTAGGTACTTATCCCAACTCCCTTTGAGATCTAGACACAAAGTCTTAATAGATCTTCAAGAGTTTGAATAGTCCTCTCTGATTGTCCGTCCGTTTGAGGATGGTATGCTGAACTGAATCGTAAATCCGTGCCCATAGCTTTCTGCAAGCTAACCCAAAATCGTGAAGTGAATCTTGGGTCACGATCCGAAACTATGGATACTGGCATGCCATGCAATCTCACAATCTCGTTCACGTACATACTAGCAAGACGTTCAAGGGAATAAGTCTCACGTATCGGCAAGAAATGAGCGGACTTGGTTAATCTATCAACAATAACCCAAATCGCATCTATGCCTTGAGAAACCTTGGAAGACCTGTAACAAAATCCATAGTAATGTGTTCCCACTTCCATTTCGGAATCTCAAGTGGTTGCAATGGACCCTTTGGTACTTGATGCTCCGCTTTTACACGTTGACAAGTTAAACATCTCGAGATAAACTCCGCGATCTCTCTTTTCATATTGCTCCACCAAAATGTATGTCGAAGATCGTGATACATTTTGGTACTCCCAGGATGGATTGCAAACGGTGTGTTGTGTGCCTCCATCATTATTCTATGCTTCAAGTCAAAATCGTTAGGAACACAAAGTCTGGAGTTGACTCGAAGTATTCCTTCTTCATCGATTCTTGCTTCTGGAATAGCACCTTCTTGCACTTTCTTCTTCATACGCATCAGCTCTATATCCGTAGCTTGAGCAGCTTTAACTTTATCGATTAAAGTCGGTTCTACTCGTATATTTGATATCATCATGTGGGTACTTGGAGCCTTCATCTCTATCTCCATCCTTTGCAAGTCATACAAAATGGGCCTTTGTGTTAAAAACATTGCACTCGTACCCGCATATGATCTTCTACTCAATGCGTCAGCTACTACGTTTGCTTTTCCAGGATGGTATTGGATGGTATGATCGTAATCTTTCAACAGCTCAAGCCAACGTCGTTGCCGCATGTTGAGTTCCTTTTGGGTGAAGAAATATTTGAGGCTTTTATGATCTGTATAGATCTCCACTTTCTCCCCATACAGGTAGTGTCTCCAGATCTTCAACGCAAAAACGACTGCTGCCAACTCCAAATCATGAGTAGGATAATTCCTCTCATATTCTTTGAGTTGTCGTGAGGCATAGGCTATGACTTTCCCATGTTGCATGAGAACACATCCTAACCCTTTGCCTGAAGCATCGCTGTAGATAACAAATCCATCCGAACCAGATGGTATTGTCAAAACAGGTGCCGAAATGAGTCTCCTCTTGAGTTCTTGGAAACTCTTCTCGCATTCCTCACTCCATACGAATTTTGTATCTTTCCGAGTCAGCTGAGTTAACGGAGTAGCGATTCGAGAAAATCCTTCCACAAATCTCCGATAATAACCAGCTAAGCCCAGAAAGCTACGTACTTCGGTTACCGACTTCGGTTGCTCCCAACTTTGTATGGCTTCAATCTTCGCCGGGTCGACAGATACTCCATGTTTTGACACCACGTGCCCAAGGAATGCTACTTCCTCAAGCCAGAACTCGCATTTCTTCAGTTTGGCATATAGCTTGTTTTCACGAAGCCTTTGCAGTACCAGCTTCAAATGGCGCTCATGATCTTCACGGCTTTTGGAATAGATGAGGATGTCATCAATAAAGACAACAACGAACTGATCCAAATATTCTTTGAATACACGGTTCATCATATCCATGAAGGCAGCAGGAGCATTAGTCAATCCAAAAGACATTACTAAGAATTCATAATGCCCGTACCGAGTTCTGAAGGCAGTCTTTGGAATATCCTCAGTTTTAATCTTCAGCTGATGATATCCAGAACGAAGATCGATCTTTGAAAAGAATTGTGCTCCTTGCAACTGGTCAAACAGGTCATCAATGCGAGGTAGCGGATACCTATTCTTGATGGTGACATGGTTCAATTCTCGATAGTCAATACAAAGTCGCATACTCCCGTCTTTCTTCTTTACGAATAAAACAGGAGCACCCCAAGGAGACGTACTAGGACGAATAAAACCGATGTCCAACAACTCCTGTAGTTGGACTTTTAACTCCTGAAGTTCAATAGGAGCCATTCGATATGGGGTTTTAGAAATGGGCTTTGTACCGGGTTCAAGGTCAATAAAGAATTCAATTTCTCGTTCCGGGGGTAGACCGGAAGTTCTTCAGGAAATACATCGGAAAATTCTCTAACAATAGAAATATTATTCAAATCTGACTTGTCTTTGTTCAAATCCATAACATGGGCTAAGAAAGCTTGACATCCGTTTTTCAATAAACGAATAGCTTTGTGGCTTGATATGACAGTGACTGATTTTAGTGGTTTAGTAGTTTGAATTCGTATGACAGGTTGGTTAGGAATATGAAAACTAACAACCTTACGAAAACAATCAATTTTAGCATGATGAGTGGTTAACCAATCAATTCCTAAAATCACATCAAAAGCAAGTATCTTTAAAGAGATAAGATCAACAGGTAATGTGATAGTGCCAACTTGGATCATGCAAGATTTATAAACTGTAGATGTAACGAAGGTTTCACCCAACGGAGTTTCAACAGATAAGTTAAAGTCCAATTTCTCCGGAGTCAAGTTTAAACGTTGAGCACAAGCAGGAGAGATAAAAGAATGGGTAGAACCGGTATCTAGTAAAGTATAAACTTCGCAAGAATTCAAGATTAGCTTACCCGTGATCACCTCGTTCGGGTTTCTCGCGTTTTGGCCAGTAACGACAAACGCCCTTCCAGGAACCGCTGATTTCGACTTATCCGGGACAACTTTTGGAGTCACCATCCCCGCTGAACTTGGTTTTGCTACAGAACACTCTCGAGCTATATGACCTTCCTTTCCACAGTTATAACATACCTTGGATTGTTGTGGGCAGTTTGGGCTGATATGTCCCTCTTTCCCACATTTGTAACATACGACCGGTGGTCGTTCTCCTCCCCTAGAAACAGTTGATGTTTGTGCTGACGTCTTCACGTTATCATTGTTGTACCTTCTCTTCTTGAAATCTCCTCCCGACTCGCTCCTTCTATTATCACGACCACGATTACCACCAGAGTGGTTACCGCTTTTGTCCGAATGTTTTCCTCCCTGCTGGTTTTCATTGCTTCGATGACTGCCGCCACCGGTATGACCCTGGTTGTGGTCCCTCGGTTGCACATACTCATTATCTCGCTCTAATAATTGAGCCCTGTTTACAACATCTGAATATAAAGAAAATTTATGAGAGATAAGATATTGCCGAATCTCGGGTTTTAGACCTCTCAGAAACATCCTTGTCATTCGTTCCTCATTTTCGACCAAATGAGGTGCAAACCTGGATAACTCTGCAAACTTCGCCTCGTACTGGGACACCGTCATGTTGTTTTGTTCCAGTCTGATAAACTCCAACCTCCTTCATATGACGAATACTTTCAGGAAAGTACTTGTCATTGAACAGTTTTTGAAATGTTTCCCAGGACATGTTGAGTGCGTCAGGCTGGGTACGCTTCACAGACTCCCACCAGTAGTCTGCCTCACCGCGGAACATAAAGGTGGCGAATGGAACCTTCTGTTCCTCCGTGCATCCCAAGACATCGAATATCTTGGTAATTTGCTTGACCCACGTTTCCGCCATGATCGGATCCGGCTTTCCCTTAAATTCTGGTGGTCCCAATTCTTTGAACTGCTTAGCTGTGACAAACCGCGCGTTGTTATCATTTCCACCCGTATTCTGCACACGAGTCTCCCTCGTCTGATTTTGCATGAACTGCAAAAAGCTCCTAAACATTCCATCATTCATCGTTTGCTCGGTAACGTTGTTTACAGGAGGAATATTGCCTTCCTGTTGCACGTTCCCCTGGGTAGTGATCAAAGGTGTCTCCACGGTCTGATTTACTCCATTATTAACGTTCTCAGCTGCCATTCTTAAATACTGCCATAAAACAAGGGTTAATAGTCATGTCATATATTATCCCTATACTCTGACCGACCAAATAAACACCAAATAAACTTAGTCAGGTCATACTAGCGAAGGAATTCCCCGTCTCTCCCCTCCTCCTTCTTGTCTCACATCTCAGCCAGGGATCATATCCCTAAGCTCTGATACCAACTGTGACGCCCCCAGAATAGGTATACAACACCCATTCTGAGTCGCCAAATACATGGTACAGAAAGCAAACTACAACTTCAATAATACAATTGTCGTGCAAAATACGACAACACATACTGTGAGTTTAAATACAAATATTGTCTTCTAGACAATATCCACACTCAAATAAATCCTCATTACAATTATTCAAACACTATTTTACAGAAATAGTGAGGACTGCTAATACATCTTTCTAGAACCATCACTCCATACCCCGACTAGATCCTGCTATGTTCTCACCTCCTGAGAAGAAAAATGGAACAAAAAGGAAAAGGGTGAGCTCAACTAGCCCAGTAAAGAATATTATGACTAAGATAATATACAACAAATTATCGTTAGTCTTCAACAGGGAAAAATCTGATAAAATATAATCGACAACAAGTTTTAGATCAACAACTGCAGCGGAAACAGCAAACCATTAGAAGAGTCAAGTAGAGAAAGAATTCTACTATCTTCTAAGATTTAAAAGTCCATCATCAATATTTTATCCCTGTAACATCAATTAATAATCATCTTTAACCAAATATTCATCTTTGCACTACAGGCCAAAGATATTCATTTGTATCATCAGTCGGTCATGTTCATCTCAACACCTGTTCATCTTTGCACTACAGGCCAAAGATATTCATCAAGTAATTATACATCTTTGCACTACAGGCCAAAGATATTCAGTAATATCATCATTTAGGACTGAGGATGATGAAAAATATCTTAAAGAGAACGAATCCAATGAGACAGAAGGACAAATAGTAGGGATTCGTATAACAGTTTATCCAAGATCAATAATACTTCATAATAATCAATTGTGAAGCAGAATTCAAAAATAAAGATCAAAACATGGATACAATCAAAGATAGTAACCATAATAGACATCTTGGACAAAAAGGGAAAATTTTATTTTTCGGTGAATAGTGCCGTATTCGTGAATAGTGCCGTATACGTGAATAGTAACCCCCGACACAAAAAGTTCCAAATTTGATAAAAACTCATATCAATATTTCAGCATAATGATATTGAAGAAAATAATATCATTAAGAAGAAAATAATATCCCTTACCTCAAAATATCAGTACTTCTGGTCGGAATACCGGTATAAGGCTGAAAGAAACTTGCTCTGATGAATAGAAACTCTCAAAGTATCTAAATACTCACAAAATACACTCAATAATCTAGAGAGAGAAAGAGAGAAAACTTGTTTCTGGTGTAATTTTCAATTCTAACTTAGCCCTCTATTTATAGGAAAATTTTGGTAGGTTTGACCTGCAACCTGATGGCTTTACCTGCTACTATTCCCACCTACCACATTTGAAATATAATTCAGCACATTTCTTCACCAACCACAAGTGGGGCCCACCAATTCTAGAATTTTCCATCAAAATGATAAACTCCGAAAATTCAACAATTTCTGAACCAGTCATCTTGTAAAATTCATAATAAATCATACGTTCATTTTTAACGGTTCAAAATTTGTGGACATATACTCAACTTATATATGTATAACATATCCAAAAATTACCACGATCCAACGGTCGGATTAAAAATTATAACCCCCGCAAAATATCTCAAAAACCCTGATTTTTAATACCTCCATTCCGACAAAAATATGATAAAAACCTCAACATTAACTCCTTCATTTTTAACCACAAAAATATATCCCTCATTTATATCCACATAAAATAAATATTTCCTTATCATATGAATCAATAATTAATTATTCACAAATAATATTACAGAATCACATTTATGACAACCAGGCCGTTCCCAGGAAAGAGGGGGCTTTCCAATAAGGATTTCTCCTTACTGGCGCGCAATTAGATGACCAAACCTCTCCTTAGACAGAACTTTCTAGACATTGTCAATAATGTTATCTAATAATATTATTCAAATAATATGAATTATTGATCTGATAAATGAAAATACTGTGCAGCAACAATTATTGAAACAACAATAATATAAAATATCAACGCAGCAATTATTGAATCAATAAAATAAAATATTGAATAATAACTACTGTAACAATTATTGAGTAGTGCCTTCTTACGTAAGAATCAATAATTGGTGCAATACCGTGTGCTACTGTATTTTAACCACCGGGTATTCCAACAGTATTAACGGTAACAACTACGCCGTTATTTATAAACAACTTATACTTGTCGTTTTCTTCATCCAATCGCTTTCCGTTATGGGGCCCACACAAGGCTGCGTCGTCGTACGAATATTCCCCGACAACAAGAATATTCCACGACCAACCGAATATTCACCGACCAAAAATAAATATTTTATAACCACTTGCTTATTTTGCAAAATTTGCACATTTCACCCATAACCAAAGTATTATATCAAATTAACCCCCTTATTATTCACAATAATATTTAGAGAAAATTTGATTTTATTCATTAATAAGTTGGGGTCTTACACTTTTTTATAAAAAACAAAATACTTTTATAAAGTTATTCGTTTTATTAGGCTAATAGTAAAATCTTTTTATATAAAACAGAATACTTTTATAAAGTTATCTGTTTTATTAGACAATAATTAGAATATATTATATTTTATTATGCATAGTGTTTGCATAGTGTCTGCATAATATTTGCATAGTAAAATTTTTTATAAAGTTATTCGTTGTATTAGATTATAAATAGAATATATTATATTTTATTTAAAAGATTTTGTTTTAAATATGAACCGTCAGATTAAAGTAAATCAATCTAGACCGTTCATGAGTTAGTTACTATGCAATCCATTTTTCTATAAATAGAAGCTCATTCCTTCATTATTTCTTACGAATTCACTAAAACTCTAAAGAGAGAAAATTATAGAGAGAGAAGAAAAGTGTTCTGCTACTTCACTACTCCTATATCCAGTACTCTTCCTTTCAAGGTAAGGGATATTATTTGTTGTACCTGTAAGGGGTATTATTTCTTTTGTATTCAAGAAGAGAACTTCTGTTATTCTATTCTTTATTATTCTGCTGGAATAACCAGTATACGCGGACTACCCTATACTTGGTGACATTCTTCTATTATTCCGTCTTTATTATTATTCTGTTGGAATATCCTGTCTGTGCGTTTTACGCCGGACCTGGTTCCGTTTTAATTATTCTGTTGAAATATCATGTCTGTGCGTTTTACGCCGTACCTGGTTCCGTTATTTAGTATTCTGTTGGAATAACATGTCTATGCGAAGTACCGCATGCATGGTGATTTTTATTGTTATTACATTCTTTATTATGCTGTTGGAACATCCTGTCGGTGCGAATTTCACCTGACCTGGTTTCGTTACTTATTATTTTATTGGGATAACCTGTCTATGCGAAGTATCGCATACATGGTGATTTCTTTTGTTATTCCACTCTTTATTATACTCAATTGGTTAAAGTTTTGACTTCTATACTCCACGAAATTAGTGGAATATCCTTGATATTTATGCTTCATTCAGTATCTTTTCATGGAAATATTCTTCTGAGCATTCTTAAATTTTACTCTACAAAGCAGTATCATGTTGACAATTTGGACGTTATCAGTTCCTAGATAAATTAATTCTTGAACTTGTTTTATTGAATTCTTATATCATTGTTATCATCCTCATGTTTATATTTTGTTGAAAGTCATATGTGGCCTGTAGTGCATAGATGGACTTGGTATGATTATGACCAGGGATTATTCGGTGTAATCATGATCGTAATGTTACAAATGATGTGAAAAAAGTTCTCATTGGCCCGTAGTGCATTGATGGACAGTTTTTGGTATGATTATGGCTATGAATTCTCTTTGGCCGTAGTGCAAAGATGAATTGTTTTATGGCATGATCAGGACCGTTGATAAAAACATGATTATCTTTAGCCGTAGTGCATGGATAATTCGTGGTCGTGATACTAAAGAATATCCTTGGCCGTAGTGCAGGGGTGGTTCGATGATGTTGATTATTTTTTAAGCTGAGTCCCAGCGATAAAAGTCATGAAAAACCTTTTAAATCATAAAAGATAGTAGATTTTATTCTCTACTTGGCTCTTTTAATGGATTGCTGGTTCCGCTACAGTTAAACTTGATGTCTATTGTATTTTATCAGTTTAACATTGTTGAAGACTAATGATAATTTATTCTGCATTATCTTAGTCATAATATTTCTTACTAGGCTAGTTGAGCTCACCATTTCTTTCACTGTTCTCTTCAGGAAATGAGAATATAGTTGGGACGAGTCGGGAAACGGAGTGATGGACCAGATGATAGCATTAGTAGTCCTTACTATTCTATGTAATAGTGTGATAATAATTGTAACGAGGACTCCTTTTGAGTATGGATACTCTCTAGAAGACAATATTTGTATTCAAACTCACAATTTATGTTTTGTCGTATTGTACACGACAGTTGTATTTGAATTCTGTACCATGTATCTGGCGACTCAAGATGGGTGATGTATACCTAATTTTGGGGGCGTCACAATTAACTTTATCGCTGAGACTCAGCTTAATAAATAAAATCGAATCATCCCTGCACCACGCCCAAGGATATTCATGTAATCATCAATGGTCATGATTATACCGAATAATCCCTGGTCATAATCATACCAACAACTATCCATCAATGAACTACAAGCCAATGAGGACTTTTACCACATCATTCGTCACATTACGGTCATGATTATACCGAATAATCCCTGGTCATAATCATACCAAGTCCATCTATGCACGTACGCCAAAGATGACTTTCATCACAACATAAGCATGAGGATGATGACAATGACATAATAATTCACTAAAACAAGTTCAAGGACAAATTTTAAAGATTTATAATTTAATTTATCCAGGAATCAATAACGTCCAAATTGTCAACATGATACTGCTTTGTGGAGTAAAATTCAAGAATAATATTCATGCACCAAAAATAATTTAGACAGAAAAGAAATATATTTTTTGGGTGAATAGTACTTCGGGAATAGTACCTCGTGAATAGTACTCCGACATGAAAAGTACCCCAAATATCCGAGTGAATAATATTCGGGTGAATAGTAATCCATGAATAGTAATTCGTAAATAGTACTCCTGACACGAAAAGTGCCCCGAATACCCGATTGAATGATACTAGAGTGAATAGTAATCGGGTTAATAGTAACTCGTGAATAGTAACTCGTAAAAAAAAAATACCAAAAAAAATGATATTCCATGACGAGTACAAAAGAAATGATATCTCATACGAGTATAATAGAATATACAAAACTGCAAATGGATTTTCATCCGCCATGCGGTAATCCACGTAGACAGATCATTTTCAACAGAATAATAAAGAATGGAATAACAAAAGAATTCACCAGGCATGTGATAGACCGCATAGACAGGTTATTCCCAACAGAATAATAAAGAATGAAATAACATAAGAATTCACCAAGCATGTGATAGACCGCACAGACAGGTTATTCCCAATATAATAATAAATAATGGAACCAGGTCATGCGTAATACGCACAGACAGGATATTCCAACAGAATAATAAAGAATGGAACCAGGTCATGCGTAATCCGCACCGACAGGATATTCAAATAGATTAATAAAAAATGGAATAACAGAAGAATTTCACCATGTATGTGGTACTTCGCATAGACAGGTTATTCCAACATAATAATAAAGAATGGAATAACAGAAGAATCTCACCATGTATACGGTACTTTGTATAGACATGTTATTCCAACATAATAATAATGAATGGAATAACAGAAGCTCTCTTCATGAATACGAAAGAAATAATACCCCTTACCTCAAAAGAAGACTGGATACTGGAATAGTGAGGTAGCAGACTTCTCTTCTTCTTTCTCTATATAACTTCTCGCTATAATAATTGCTCTATAGCTTTAGTGAATTGGTGAGAAATGAAGGAAGAATGCACTTCTATTTATAGAAAAATATAGTTTCGATAATTGCACGTTTTGGGGCTCAAAATATTACAGTATAATACCTCCCTCTTTTTCTTCATTTTAAATTTAGTCCTACAAGTATTATCAAACTTGCACCACCCCCCCTAATAGTAAATCATGTGAATTAATAGTAAATCATGTGACTCAATAGTTCTAAACATGTGAAAAATTAATTACAGTATAGTACCTTCATCTATACTTCTATTTTTAATTTAGTCATGCAAGTATTATCAATCTTGCACCAACTCCCCTAATAGTAAATCATATAAATCAATAGTACACACATGTGAACACATAGTTATAAGCATGTGAATTAATAGCAATTAATTGCTTCTTTATCCGGTGAATTACCCGATTGGTAAATATAACCTCCAGACATTAGTTATTATTGAAATAAATGTCGATTTCCACTAACACTAATAATTTCCACACAATGGAACTATCAATTTCATCTTTAATCAACACAAACTTATTCATCATTAATATTATAACTCACAATATTTAACAACCAGGTCGTTCCCAGGAAAGAGGGGGCCTTCCAATAAGGATTTCTCCCTATTGGCGCACAATTAGATTATCTAACCTCTCCTTGACAAAACTTCTAGACATTGTCAATATTGCAAATAATAATATGAATAACTTTGTCGTCTTAATTATTGATTTAATAATATAACATATTATACAGATGATACTGTGACAATAATTGAATCAATAATATGAGAGATATGATGCAACAATTACTATAGCAATATTTCAGTATAACTGAGTGACTTCTCACGTAAGCATCAACCAATACCGTGTGCTACTATGCAACCACGCGTATTACTGTACTTTTACTACCGGGTAGTTCAACAGTTTTAATGGTAACACTTTCGCCATTATTTTTATAAAAAGATAATTCTGTCGTTTTCTAGCTACGACAATACTTCTGTTGTGGGGTCCACCAATGATTGTGCCATCGTACGAATATTCCCTGTTAAAATGAATATTCCCCGACCAATCGAATATTATATAACCACTTGCTTACTTTGCAAAATTTAAAAATATTATCCACAACTATAACACTATCTCAAATCCACACCATAATATTCAAAAAAATATTTCGAGAAAATTAAATCTTTATTCATAAAATTTGGGGTCTTATAGTTGTGGTAGAATATTGAATTTTTAGTAATTAACTAGTAATATGTGATTACTATTATTTGCAATATATTATAAAGATGAATAATGATTATGAAAACCATAAATATATTAATTATTGGTTGGAGTAATTAATATTGGTGTTAATAAAGTAAGGAAATGCATAATTTATTTATTTAACATAAATAAGTAAGTTAGTAATATAATAATATTATATTGACAGTTATGTGCATATGAGTAATAATACAACTATACCATATAGTGTAGTGTGACATTTATGTGGCTATATATATATTAAGTCTTATAAAACTATATTGTATGGGCATTATGATTAAAAGTATTGGAACTATATGTTGTAAATACATTATCTATGTGACAATATGTATGTGGGTAGGTATTAAAATAATATACCATAAGCATATTGTAAACTAGTATTTTAATAAAGTGAACCAGTGTGATAAAATGTACATGGATTATATGTAAGATACTGTCAGGAATAAGCATGTGAAAGATATTCCAATTTATATATGATTTAATTATGATATATATATATATATATATATATATATATATATATATATATATATATATATATGAATGAATATGCAAGTATGCTTGCATTAACAAAAGCTGTAAAGTCCCTTGATAGATAATAGAAACATGTGTATAAGGACTTAGAATGAATTGATCAAATATGTTAGGTTGATCCTACATAAGCAAAATAGCTTTGTGAAGTCCTTAAAAAGAAATGATGTACAAGGACTATAAATATAGAAAGATCAAGCATGTTAGGTTGATCTTATAATGTAATAGATTGCTTTGTCTGATCGTCGAGCACTGCACCAGAAATCGTAGTCTGCCAGGAGAGTCAAGGAAAACTCGGGAGCTATCGAGGCAGAATCGTAGGCTGCAAGAGAGTAGATCTCGGAGTTCGTAGACTGCCAAGAGAGACGCAAAAGGATCATAGTGTGTCGAGAAGAACTTTCTCAGAGCCATAGTCTGCTGAGGAAGTCATGTTCAGAATTGTAGAGATAGCCCGCCTATGAACCAACCGAGCATCTGCCTAAGCCAAGTCAAGAATCGTAGACTACACCCGGAGTCGTAGAGTCTACTGATGCCAAAGCCAAATCAGGATCGTAGACTACACTCTAAGTCGTAGAGTCTATTGATCATACCAAAGGCAGAGATCGTAGTCAAGCAAGATCATATGAAGACATCAAACACAAGGTAGAAATCGTAGAGTGTCAAGATCTGATCTCGGAGTCGTAGTGTTTGCACAGCCAAAGCTGAATCGTGAGTGCAGAACTAAGATCTAAACAGATGTGCTCACAATTCCAAGGCAGAATCGTAGAGCAAATACGATTCTCAACAAATGAGCACTCCCAAAATATCCAAAGGAATGAAGCCTCTGGTTGGCACTGCATAGATACATCCCACCTGAAGGAAACTAGAGAGCACTCAATGAATGGCATGCAAGCTAACAGAAGATCTAAGCACTAACCCAATTAGCATCCAGATTGAGTTGTGAAGCCATTTGAGATGAAGTCTTCCACAAGTTGATCAGAAGAAGACTTCAATAACTAACTAAGGAAAGTCAGCAAGTGCAGTACCTGTCAAGTGAACAGAAGACAACGATCTTAGAAGCATTCAAGATTGTAGTGTTTGCCAAACAAAGAAATAACTGATGGAGTGTACACAGTGATACTGGTCAGCTTCTGAAGATCAAGACTAAAGTGATTAAGCATTGGGTCAGTCCATTGATGATAAGTGAACGGGAGATCACAAGGAGAAAGTGAGCTGGACACGCCACAAATCTGAAGTATATTGCTATTCAGAATGGGCCAGAACAAAGGAGTTAAGCCATCAGTATCTGAGAGCTGTCAAGGAAAACAGAAGTGTTGAAGCACTGCACAACAGAAGGAAGAGGTGTTCTACACTAAAGATCCAATCAACACTCTTTAAGATCGTAGTGTTGTCTCTACCAGTCAATAAGATACTACGATCAGGTCCATAAAGACGTGCATCAGAATCGTAGAGTTCGAATAATTGAAGATTAAAGCATTGGTAACGGTTCAATCTGATGGTTGATATTTGGACAAGAGCTTATTGAGAGCATCGATGCAAAAGGACAACCTCTGATCGAGAAATCAAAAGGAGGAAATAAAGTCTTCTACCTGCCCAAGATATTAAAGTGACATCTCTGATGGGGAAGGTGAAGCAGTAGACTGCAGTGTCAGAAAGTTATGACATGTAACATCAGCAGTCTACTTAAAGCAACTCGAGATCTGTGAAGAAATATGAATAGCTTTGAACGGCTACTTTCCAACGGGAGTATTGGGAAGGAGTATAAATCAGTAAGATCTTCAAAGATCAAAGGTTGCTAGAGTTGTTGAGTTTAGAGTAAAGGTGGACTGATCTAAACCACATGAGATAACGAGTCTAAAGGCTCACTCTACGATCCACCAAGAACACTTAGAGATAAAAGAAGAAAGATGTAGAAGTGAGAGTTCTACTACATGAAGAGTGTTCTAAACTGCTGAGAGAAAGAAGAGCATCAATGTCATTTTGATGTCCATTATGGAAAGACTCCAAGTACCAGAGAGAAGAACTTACAGTCATCTTGGCAAGTCCATCATGAGAAGGCATCAAGTATCAAGAAAGAAGATCACCAACGCCATCATGGTGGCAAGCATGAGAAAGTTTCTAAGTACCTAGCAGAAGAGCTTACAGTCAGCTTATAAACTCATCATGTGCAACCATCAAGTATCAAGAAGAATGATCTTCAAGGCAGTCATCAAGGGATCATCCGAAGTGGTTGAGTTACCAAGGAAGCTAAGCATCATGCAATACTCAGCTACACTTCAAGGGTGATCACGCCAATCTGCTAAGTATAGAAGATGTTCAGAGCATGAAGACATCTTAGCAGCTCAGCACCAACTCCAACAAACAAACAAACAAATAACTCAACAAGAAGCCAGGGCCTGAGGGATCCTTGTCCGAAGGGACTAAATAAAGCCTGGGCTTGAG
Source organism: Panax notoginseng (assembly GCA_016801055.1). Lineage (NCBI taxonomy): Eukaryota > Viridiplantae > Streptophyta > Magnoliopsida > Apiales > Araliaceae > Panax > Panax notoginseng. Next base: position 483,613 of record CM029013.1, on the reverse strand, counting down.
GGGTCCTTGTCCAAAGGGACTAAATGAAGTTTCAAGCCTGTTGGGCTTGAAGAGTTCCTAGGGAACTAGAGGAGTTCCAAGGCTGCTGGCCTTGAAGAGTTCTTAGTGAACTGAAGTCCCAAGGCTGCTGGCCTTAAAGTAATCTTAGTGATTCAGGGTGCTGCCCTTCCTTAGTGGAAATCCTGCTAGTTGAAAGCAGAAGAGTGGATTAGGAGCTTGAGTCTCTGAACCACTTAAAAACCCCTTGTGTCTTTTACTTTATGTCATTTACATTATGTACATTAACTGCTATAACTGCTACGTATGTCTTAACTGTTTACAACCAAACTAACTCTAAGAACAATGTATGTATGATTATATATATAACAATGAAGGGGATCTTTTACTTATTCCGCTGTGCTTAAAAAGATTCTTATATTTGTCATGTGCAAATTTAATAGCAATACACAACAAAAGAGAAAAGTATTTGAAACTCAAAAAGGATCTATTCAGCCCCCCCTCTAGATCTATTGTGCCTACTGGGAACTAACAGATACATTTCCATATCACATCTACTACCTCAAAATGTTAAAACATGTTGTGACATTAAGTTATAGTGTATAGTTGATATGTACATAAGAAAAATAGCAAGAGTGGAAATTTGTATAAGTATACATGATGGCTGAGTTAGTCCCAAAATTATTGTCCCAATTACCTCTCATTTCTCATTCACGTGTAATAGAAAAAGGCTAGCCTATTTCTTCTTCCAAGCTTCTAGCTAGTAATCATGGGAGGGGAGTGGTGCTTATGATGCAAATCAACCACCAATTACGTACTCCTTGATAACCTTCATGTAAATCTTCCATCCTTTGGGTTGAGTTCTTGGATAATGGCTTGGCATGGTCAAGGAATGTTCTATAAATTGAACACTTCCCTTCATTCTTTGTGTTGCTTGAATTGTTTGAGAGGTGCAATAGGGAGTGTGAGCTGCTGAGAAATTGAGGGAGTGTAATCATTGTGTTGAAGAATTCCATTAAGCTTCAAGAGGTATAATTCTACTTTGATATTCTTGAGCTTGAGTTTTGTCAAATTCTAGAATTTGTTGAATTCTATCTTATTTGATGTAGAATAGCATGCTATTGTGTTATCTGAGTTGGTACACATGTTTTGGAACATGGTAGCTAGTCTGGTTGCAGGTGTAGCATCTCTTGTGTTAAGGCTCTACTTCTGCAGAGCCATTTTTTTCAGTCTGTTCGAAGGGGCGAGGTCGCGCCACTTCCATAGGCTAATATCGCGCGGCCGCGCGTGGTACTTTTATCAGATGCTGATTTGAGATTTCTGATGTGTTTTGAGCATGCTATGGTAGTTAGGTTAAGCCTATAAATGACCCTATCATGTGGTTAGATATTGTTTTGAACATGTTATGTTGTTTTAGCTTGATTTGAACTAAGTTTTCAAGAAAACTTCAAGTTTTGGAAGAGCTAGAAATGGTAAACTTGAATAATGCATATTCTGATCTTGCAAGCATGCTAGTATGGTTTTGAAATGCATGTCGAACATACTAACTTAAGTATGTGAATTTCATATTGAAGCATGAACATGTTAGACTATTAGTAAGCTTTACTAAATGAAAATATGAACTTTAAACGTGAATGTTTATATACTACCTTGAGTGTTGAAATCTGATAATTATGAACATGTTGGATAATACTGTTAGACTCACTCATGTATCATAAATATATATATTATCATACTTAGGTATCAAAATTCAAGGAAATCATAAACGAAGTATATTTTGAAACAAAACGATGTTGATAAAATGTATGTGATATGAATACTCACAAGCATGTCTAATATGATTTATATGACTACTTTATATGTTTAAGGATCAAGAATGTTGGACCTTGTGATTTCATAACCTTAAATGGCCTTAAATTATGAGATGCCCAAACTTAGGACCATATTATGTAAAACAGGACCTAGATTAAACTAGGAAAAAGCGAAAGGACCCTTAACATGTTAATATATGTTATGCATGTAAGGATGTGCAAGCTAGGCCAAGCAAATAGTTGCTCAGTCCTGGTTTGAACTGGGAGCCGCGCAGCCGCGCGTCTCCTTAGTACAAATCAAGCGCGGCCGTGCCACCCTGCAAACTTGGAAAGTAACTTCTGTGATTTCTGAAGTATATAGCATGCTAGTATAACTTCATTATGATTATGTTTGTCCATGATACACTGACAAAGGTAGATTTGTATGTTAACACTTATCTTAGCTTGCATTGACAAGGTGTTTTAAAATGATGATGTCTAACGATAGACTCAAGCTAAGTAATAACATACGTATAAGGTTTCTTGATTTAGTCGTGTGTGTACACTTGATCTATATATATCAAGATTGTTTACCGAAAATGTTTAACTAATGAATATCTTATATACGTATTACATCATGTTAGGATTTGAAAGAGTATTGTTAAGAGATACATTGGTAAACTGCGGTTGAGGCAAGTATCCGAACCCTACTCTTATTGTGTAAGTATCTTTGCATTCTTTATTCGACGAATTCCGAAACCTTATCTCTTTGAATACAAGTTATATTGCTTTCTCGTTCAAATGAACCATTATGCTTAAACCCTTGTGAAAACTATTATTCATAATGAACTTGGTATTATTCTTGAATATTGTGAAAGAGTCGATGCCATTTGATTCGCCTAGACTATATGTCTATTTATAAAATTGTCCAAACCAATTTGATTGGTGCGGAAATCTTGAAAATTGAGTTGAACAACCCTTATGGTAAGGGGATTGTATGTTGTTGGAAACCCCAACACATGAGTATATTATTACTGTGGTGTTATGTATAACGTGGAGTATTATAGACTGGTCCTCTATAATACTTATTCTTTTGGGTTATCAATTCAATATTGGTAATTCTAGTAGATGTTCAATAGTCCTTAATGACTACCAAGTATAATTGTTATCCAGTCGGATACCTTGATAGTTGTTAAATTCATATATATCAGTTGATTTATATTGAATTGTCGTTCTTATTATAAGAATTATTGATATTCATTACTCATAATAGTATTCTAAAACTTTGAACTATCCTAGAAATGACACTTCAATATTTCAAACCTTGTGATATTATATCCTACACCCTTGTTGTATATTACTTGCTGGGCAATTTGTGCTCATCCTTGCTTAATTAAAACCTTTCAGTTAAGGAAGAACAGGGAGGTGTCTCTGGAGCAGACAAGGGCAAGGGCAAGGCTACCGACTAGCTTGTCCCTTTTATGTTTAATCTATTATGTTGTTTTAAGACTATTTCCAGACTATGTTTAAGCTTATGTAGGATTATGTAATAAGTCTTTATTCGATATTATTATGTAACCTATTAAGCACTGTAGGTTGCGAGACTTGAGAGAATAATTATAATAAATCGTTGTACATTATTCTAAATTAGATTTTTCGTTGTGAATGTATAATTTTAGTTATTATGATGATTCCATGAGAACGTGATGAACCAAATTCGGGTGACCAAATGGAGGTCAGAATTTAGGGGCGTCACAAAGACGCCAACAGAAGTAAGAAGTTTCTTAGGGTTAGCCAGATACTATCGAAGATTTATCCAAGATTTTTCTAAGATAGCGACCCCGCTGACTAATCTAACAATAAAGATGTTGAAGTTCGTGTGGATGGACAAATGCGAAGAGAGTTTTCAAGAGTTGAAAAGGAGGTTGGGCGAGGCGCTTGTATTATCATTACCAGATGGTATGGGAGGATTTGTGATGTATAGTGATGCGTTGCACAGAGGACTTGGCTGTGTGCTAATGCAGCATGGCAAGGTCATTGCGTACGCATCGTGACAGTTGAAATATTTTGAAAAATGATACCCTACCCATGACTTGGAGTTAGCGGCGGTAGTTTTTGTATTGAAGATTTGGAGGCATTACTTGTATGGAGAAAAATGTGAGATAAATACGGACCATAATAGTCTTAAATATATCTTCACACAGAAGGAGTTGAACATGCGACAAAGAAGGTGGTTGGAATTAATTAAGGATTATGACTATGAGATTCTTTATCACCCGGGAAAGGCTAACATAGTAGTCGGCGCTTTAAGTAGAAAAGAAAGGGAGAAATTGGTTAGACTAATAACTCACGAGCAGTTAATATGAGAAATGGAGAAATTAGAAATAGAAGTGAAGGGACCACAAAAGTCTGAGGGAAGATTATTTATGATGGAAGCTCACCCGATGTTATTAGATAGAATAAAGGAATCACAAGAAAGAGATGAAGTCGGAGAAAGAAGAATTTTGGGACCAGAATTAGTTTAACGAACGGCCGACGTTGTAACAACAATAACAGCCAGATTTGTAGCAGCTCAAGATCGCCAGAAGAAGTACACAGATTTGCATCGTCAGAACCGAGACTTTGAAGTCGGTAGTTTCGTATTTTTTAAAGTATCTCCCTAGAATGGAAAGATCAGATTCGGAAGAAAAGGAAAATTGAGTCTGAGGTTCATAGGACCATTCGAGGTATTGAGGAGAATAGGTGAAGTGGCGTACAAGGTAGCTTTACCGCCCAAATTGGAACACATTCACAATGTGTTTAACATTTTCGTGTTACGTCCCTACAAGCCCAACTATAAGCACGTGATCTCCTACGATCCCATTCAAGTAGAGAAAAATCTAACGTATGAAGAGATTCATGTCCAAATAATAGATAAGAATGAGCAAACGATGAGGAATAAAGTTATATCTTCTGTAAAGGTAATTTAGAGAAACCACAACGTCGAGGAGGCTACATGAGAATTAGAGGATAAGATGAGGATGGACTATCCCCATCTATTTGTGTAACTTTATACCAATTCCGAGGACGAAATTTTTATGAGTGGAGATGATGTAATACCCGAGAATTTTATAAATAATTTTAGTAATAAAATAAAGGTATTTGCAATTATTTGTGTGCATATATATATATATATATATATATATGTGTGTGTGTGTGTGTGTGTGTGTGTGTGTGTGTGTGTGTGTGTGTGTGTGTGTGTGTGTGTGTGTGTGACATGGGACTAATAATTCAATACAAATTGAATCATGTATGAAAGGATTAAGAAATATATTGATAATGTTGATAAGCTTAGTTATGATTAATTAAGCTTAAGTGTTAAGCCTTTTGTGGCATAATTAATTTCTTAATGAGAATAGTTGATGGATAACTTAATGAAGTGTTGGATCTAGGATATATCCAAGCCCAACATTAATAATGTAACATACTTGCATAAGTTGGGAGTTTAGCCCAAGAAATTGAATTGCTAGGTTAATGTTTGAGCCCAATGTGTATACGTGTCTGTACCTAGCCCAATTCAAATATTAATTTGGACAAACCCAATGTATATGGATTATATGAATACATGTATATATAAGGTAAGTATAATTATATATGTGTGGGTGTATATATATAGGCATAGATATATATGTGTAGGAAGCATAAGCCAGCATAATGTATAAAAGGTAAAATAAAAATGCAACATGTGTGTAATATATCCCCCATGGCCAAATTTTCGGCTCCTATTAGAACCAAATGCTGAAAATTTTACTTAGCTTTGCAAGATTAGTCCATGTGATGCAATCATGAAGAAGTACAAGATTTGGTGGGGAGTTGGTAGCCATTTTACCAACTAAACTTTTACAAACGGTTATTAACATATTGGGTGTATTAAATACAAGTATTATACATGTATTTGGTACATGAGTTTGGCCTATAAATAAGTTATTCTAAGTTCATTTGCAAAGGTTGCTTCAATTTGCTAAGTTCAAGTATAGAGAGAGTTAGAGAGAAATTGAGGGGAGTAGAAGAAACCTAGAGGAACTTTTGCACTTTGGTGGTTCAAGAGGAGTTCAAGAAGAAGGAAGAAGGTGGAGAAGTAATTAAGCTTTGTTGCTAGAAGAAAAGAAAAGATTCAAGAAGGTAAGTTCATAACCTAGCTTTAGTTTTTGTAAGACAAGTTGGTATATATATGATCATAGGTAGAAATGCATGCTTAGTTGTGGGAGTTTATGTGTTGTAGGATCATGATGGATCTGAAGTTATAAAGATGGATATTGGAAGGAGATTTTATGATGTATATATCTTGTATGAAATTTTATGACCAAAGAAACAAGAGGAAATGCATGTGTGCATGAAATCTAGGTTATAATACTTGAAAACATTAGATTTGATGTTAAGTGAAATAAAACATGTAAGCTATGTGTATAATTTGAAAATGTTATGTTGAGAATCTATGAAATATGAACGTAACCCAAGTGGAATCGTCAGGATCGGTCGTAAAATGAACTCGTAGCAAAACAATTGGTAAAACATTTCCAAGTGTGAACCCTAACTTGGAAAAATCAATAATTTAATTAAATAAATATTTTGAAAAAATTGTTCAAGATATCAAATATTAAATATATGTAAGTTTATGAGATAATGAAAGTGGTTTGAACTCATTTGGATATAAAATGAGCAAGTTATGGAAGATTGAATCAAAAAGGGTCAAAAATCAGATTTTCGAATTCTACTAGGGAGCGCCTAGGCGCTCAACCCAGGCTTATTTCAAGTGCCAAGGTGCTAGGCCATTTTTGAGTTGGGTCGGTCGAGGTCAGGTCAGGTCAAACGGGTCAATGCTTTTTTTTAAGATAAAATGAGATAAAATAAGATTAATAACAAGATAAAATAAAATAATAATTAATATTAATTGTGAGTTACTAATGAACAATTAAAATGAGATTTTAATTGTACATTAGTAATTACTTTGGCTTAGATTAACCAATTAAAATAATAGTAAGGATTATTTTAAATATGATTTAGTAAATTGTAAACAATTAAAGTAATACTAAAGAATTATTTTAATTGTAAAGATATTTTAAATTGAAAGATAATTGTAAATTAATTATGGATTAATGAAGAATAAACAATTAAATAATATTAAAAGTTTTTATTGTGAACTAATAACTCTAATTGTAGAATAACCAAATAAAATAGTAACTAGATTATTTTATTTATGGACTAATAAAATACGAATAATTATTAAGAAAAATATTTAAAGAGTGATTAAATAATACTAAGTAAAATAAGAATACTTTATTTATGTAATGAGATATGGATAAATAAACAAGTAAAATAATAAAAGGATTATTTTATTTGTGGCAAATGAAGTAATTGTGTAGTGTGGAGGTTAATGAATAGTAATTAAGGAAAATTACTTAAAGAGTAATTAAATGATAACAAGTACAGTAAGAATCATTTATTTGTATATGAATAAATTGAAAGTAGTATGCATACAAGCCATTCATGTTTGATGATAAAGCATATACTTTGTAACAATCTTATTCATTTATTAATAAAAGGTATTAATTTATTAAAGGCTTTTAATTATCTACATGATGCTATTTTATAATATGTGATAAACCCATAGTTTTAAGCAATGCTTTTAGAATAATGATGATGATCATTCTAATGAGATCTAAATTCTTAGAAAGCTTAAAACTAAAATAGTTCCCAATCGTTGGATTACTAAATTGGGAATTAGTGAATCCGGATAGATTGGTACATACGTTGCTTGCTCATTGGATGAGGATGATTGATCTCATTATCATTTGTGTGGAGACACTAAAGCAAGTATGTATGTGCTTATTAGAGAAAAGTTCACTGAACGTGGCTCGCTAAGGAATACCTAATGGAGTTTTACTTGCCTGTCAATAGGAATTCCTGTAGTGATAGTAGTACAAGTGATCCTTGGACTTGAGATCATCATAGTATCTTGTGTATGATGAGTTATACTTTGACTTATTTCTTAAGACCCTTAGGGTATATCAAAGGGTATGCTTGGGTATAATAAATTGTACATGGAGATAATGTATGATCAATAAAGAATCTACCACTTCTAGTAAAAGAAGATAAATATCCTATGTGATTCGATAAATGACAACCCAGTAGTCCTTGACCAAGGTAGAATGAAATTAGAAAGGAGTTTCTAATTTGTATTATTTGGAGTTGTGCATTTAAGAGTCGAAATACATATAATTAAATAAAATAAGACTTGACAGTAATTCCATGTCTTATATTTAATTGGGACATTGTATGGTAGAAGAATTGAATTGTACGGTAACTATTTACTCAAAGGTTCTTTTATGATTAATGTTGAAATCTATATTATCTAGAAAGTCGTTGATCACTAGGGAGGCTTATCCCTATTGTAGAATAAATATTATTTATTTAAATAAATTAATAGTTTAATTTATTTATTTAAATAAGATTAGAATTGTTCTAATTGATTTATTCACAACCGGTTTAATATGGAGAACCTAAAGGGTCACACCATAAAAGAAAGAATAATTATTTAAGAAGTTAATGGTATAATCGTAATAATATGTTAAGTATATTTAATTTAATCTATGGTGATAGAATAAATTAAATAGCTTAATATTTATTATTTAATATTTTAGAAGTATTAAATATAAATTAATAAGAGGAGTCTTATTAATATTATTACAATTATTATTATTTTAATTTCTAAAAGAGTTTAGGAATTAATTTAATATATGTACTCTCATTTATTCCTAATAGGATTAGGAGGAAAAATTAGTTAAATGAGTTTAATTAATTATCCCTAATAAGATTAGGGAGCCCATTTAATTAAAAGAGTTTAATTAAATAAATAATATCTTATTTTTAATAGGGTTACTTGATATCTTTATAAGAGGAGTCTTATATCAGATATCAAATATACGTTATTTCAATTGTTGGAGAGTACGCTCCTTTTCTATAGAGATAGAAAAACTAGGGTTTTTCCAAACACCCATCTTCTTGGATCTTTCTTCTTCCTTGGTGGATCACCTCTAGAGGCCAAACACTTGGGTGGCTAACGTTGATCAAAGGAAGGAACCAAACCCGGTGGATTCAAGTTGGACGTGAAAAGGATTGGAGGTGAACTTGTACCTGAGGAAGCTCGGATCTTCAAGGGTATGATTCTTGTTCTTTCTTTTTTGTTTAATTAATAATTGCACATAAAGGGTGATTCGGGTATATGATTTATAAAATTTTAAACTCTGATTTTTCCACGTTTCCGCTATTTTGTGCAATTTGATTGCGTTCATGAATATTACAAACCTAACAGTGGTATCAGAGCCAAACATTTATGCGAATTATTAATTGTCAGATTTTATATGTATATTGATATGTGTTTAGAACAATTTAATTGGGTATAATTTTGTTGTATAAAATTTATTATTAAATTTTTAAAAAAAAAACGGTAATCCCGATCCCATTTTTTTATTTCGCTGAGTGTGATTATTTTTTCTTGGGAATTAGGAGATCCTGATTCACGTGTATCTATATAATGTTGCATTGCTTCGTTAATAGATATTATATTAATATTGGCCACGTGAATGATCAAGGGAAAAATGATCACTTGGATGATTCAAGTAATTACATTGACGTGCTTCATGAAGTATGATAGATACTTAACATGCTACAGGAGATTCTCGTTGGTATATATATATATATATATATATATATATATATATATATATATATAGGGAGAGGATCAAGAGTAGAACTCTTAAGTAATAGAACTCTCTTAAATAATAGAATTGTATCAAAACGACGTAGTTTTGATAAGACGCGGTGGCATGGTATTTACAAAAATGTCACCGCGTCTTATCAAAACTACGTCATTTTGATACAATTCTATTATTTAAGGGAGTTCTACTATTTAAGAGTTCTACTCTTGATCCTTTCTGTATATATATATATATATATATATATATATATATAATATTTTTAATTATTTTATAATTAAAATAAAATATTTATTTTAATATTAAAATAAAAGAGTTTAGTTTAATATTAAAATTAAATTTCATGCTAACTAATTAGAGTTAGAATTGGATTCCATGATAACTAATTGGGTTGAAATTAGATTCTATGTTTCCTTAAATAAAGGAGTTTATTTAGATATGAAATAAGATTTCTTATTATTCAAAATAAAAGAGTTTATTAGTGAATAGGAAAAAGATTCTTAATTTCCTTAAATAAAGGAGTTTATTTAGATATGGAATAAGATTTCATATTATTCAAAATAAAGGAGTTTATTTATGAATAGGAAAGAGAATCCGTGTTTCCTTTAATAAAAGAGTTTTTTTTTATATGGAATTGGATTCCAATATTAATTAAAATAAAGGAGTATATTTTGATTAAAATAAAATAGTTTATTTTATTTAAAATTAGATAAATTAAAATAAAGAGGTTTATTTTGATTTAAATTTGGATTAAAATAAAGGAGTTTATTTTGATTCAAAATTAGATTTTATACTAACTAAATTTGTCCATTAAATGATATCAATATATATATATATATATATATATATATATATATATATATATATATATATATATTGAATGTATATTATTCATGAGATGAATGTTATTTATTGATGCATATGGTGATGTGTATGACAATAAATGAGATTGATTATGGACTATTGACCAATGTGATTGGATTTTATTTTAGTTGAATGCATGAATGTATGGATTTTATTAAATGGGGTCTGCGTACCTCGTCTTCTATAATTTTTCTTGATGTAAATTCTATCTCCTTCCTATGTACTTCCCCTTGACTGCTGATCAAGGTTTCTATTTATTTTAAATAGTTTTGTAATAGGAATAGTTAGAATTAATTTTAAAAAATCAGGAGCAAGGAGCGCTTGAAGACCCGTTTGTAATGAAGCCCGGATTTAAATTTAATAGTTATATTTAAATATTAATTCTTGTAACCCTAGGTTTGACCTTTTGGTTCACTTGGTGGCTCTAGTGAACCAAACTAGAATAAAGTTTATAATCAATCCGGGTAGAATTTAGTATTCTATATGTGCATGCTTATATACTATATATATTATATATTATGCAAACATGCTTCGCATGTTAATTAATATGACGCGTATTTTATATATATATATATATATATATATATATATATATATATGTGTGTTGTGTGTGTGTGTGTGTGTGTGTGTGTGTGTGTGTGTGTGCATGCGCGCTAAACAAGATGAGACAAATTAATAACAAACCCCTCAAATATTTTATATTAAGTTGTAACGTTCAAAGATATTTGGAATATCGAACGTCGCCTTCTAGCATGATAGAAATAATAGAGTATTGAATATTTAATATGAGTTTGTTGTGCACACACAAGGCAAGTATTAAATATTTAAGATGTTATTTTTATTACATATGATGTTTATAAGGAATTGAACATTACTGCTTTGTTGTGCACACACAAGGGCTGTAGTTTTCTCTTCACTTATATGGAAATACTGGGTCTGACTTAACTTAAATTATTTTAGTTCGGATGTACACACACTTGACCATTATGATTGAAGAGGCAAAATACAAGGAGTTGCATAGTTGATGTAATTGACAAGAGTTGTCTACCTATTTATTTATATATAGTTTGTTGTGCACACACAACGCTATATACATTTGAAATGAGATCCTTATTCTCACTAGCATATCTTTAATTAAATATTGCCGAACTATATATATTGAGGGTAATATAGTTTGAAGAAAATAGTGGGAGATACCAATTTAAAACAAGACCTAAATTATTTTGGTAATTAATAAAAGAATGTATGCTAAAATGTTGTTAATTACAAATTCATTTATAGAATTTTACAATGTCTAAATTACTATCTCTGCGAAGCATATTAGATGATATTTAACCGGACCGTATTAAACGGATTGGTTAAGGAATTTGAGAATAGTTCTCATGGCTGAAAAGCTATCTTATGTCCTTAATACGTCTATCCCTACAATGGTTGCAGACAATGCCTCTGAGGAAGAGATTGCTACTTTTAGAAAGTGGCAAGATGATGCACAGTTGGCTCAATGCATCATGCTTGCATCCATGAGTAACGAGCTTCAGTGTCAGCATGAAACTATGGATGCTCCTACTATATTCCTGCACATCAAGTAGTTGATGGTGAGAAAAGTAGGACAAATAGATATCAGATATCTAAGGAGCTCTTCCAATCTAGAATAATCGATGACACTACAGTACAGACACAAGTCATTAACATAATCAATTTGATTGATCAATTAGGACAACAGATTTTGTCATGGATGGAGAGTTGAACCAAGATTTGATCTTGCACTCACTCTCGGACTCCTTTCATAATTATTGTGAATTTTTCATATGAACAAGCTAGATATCAGCCTCGCTGATTTGCTTAACATGTTGAAAAATGTTGAGAGTCACTTTTTAACCAAGACAGACTATGTCTTACTGGTAGGGGCCAAAGGATCTTCTAAAAAGAAGAACTATTCAAAGAAGGTAAACAGAAAGGCGTAAACAAAGGATAATAAGAACAAAACTGATATGGATAACAAAGAAGTTTGCTTCCACTACAATAAGCCTGGACACTAGAAAGAAACTGCAAGAAGCATCTTGTAGAGGCTAACCAAAGAAGCTTAGTAAAGTTTCGGTTATAAATACAAATTTGTTCATGATTTAAAATAATTTTTTTCTTTAAGTCAAGGTTCTACTTGGGTATTTGATACCGGCTTTGGTTATCATAAATATAGATTTATGAAGGGACCAAGCAGAAGTAGAAAGCTAAACAAATATAAGTAATCCTATGTGTAGGAAATGAAACAAAGGTTGCTACATTAGCCATAGAAACTTATAGTTTAGCAATGCCTAAGGGCAAATCTATTAAGTCAATAAGTTGTTATTGTATTCCAGTTCTTGTTAGAAACATTATTTCCATTTTATTGTTGGACAATGAAATCTTTGGTATTATAATTAAGAACAATTGTTATTCTATTTATAATAATAATGTTTTGTATAGAACTGGAATATTAATTAATGGATTTTGTGTACTTGACTTATATGAAAAATAATTTTGCATATTGAACAAATTAGTATAAGAAAAGGAGATGATCATTCAAAGAGTTGAATGTTTGTATTTGATGAAATACAATTGTGAATTGTTTGAAAGGTTCGAAGAATTCAGAAGTGAAACAAATTGGCAAAGTATTAAGATTCTTTGATTAGATCAAGGAATAAATACTTGTGCAATAAGTTTTTAGATCATCTCAAGTGGTTTTCTCACAATGGACGCCTCCTGATACGCAATAATTAATTGATGTATCTGAAAGGAAAAATCGTACCTTATTGGACATGGTGTGGTCCATAATGATTTTACCGACATTTCAGTATCCTTCTGGGGTCATGCCCTAGAAATGGCTGCATATCTACGAAAAGGTAACCTCAAAATTTGGCCCCAAGACTCCATTAAAGTTATGGACAGGGAGGATTCCTAATCTTAAGTATGTTAAGATAAGGGGTTGTCCAACTTATATGAAAAGGTTTCAAAGGATAAGCTTGGGACAAAATTTGACAAGTACAGATTTGTGGGACATCCTAAAGTAAGTTTAGGGCATATGTTCTATAATCCTACTTAGCAAAAGGTGTTTATTGCGAAAGACGTTGTCTTCTAAGATAAAAATGTTTATCATTGAAGGGGCTAGTGGGAGGATAATAGATCTTGAAGAGTTCAAGAACCACAAAATACTATAAGTCAAATAAGAGGAATATGTAGATAGACCTATTGTACCACAGTCGAATCGTAAATCTGGAATAGTACCGAACATACCTGGGAGGTATGGATTCATCATGGATGATGATGATGAGCTACGTATCATAGAAGATGATGATCTAGTTACTTACGATGAGGTAAGAGTTCTAGTGTGTACAAAAGGGTCAGTGGGAGCATCGTGAAATTTCTAGTATTATATGTTGATATACTACAGATGAGGAATAACATACCAATGCTACAATCAGTAAAGATAAAGTTGTCTAAACATTCCTCCGTGAATGATTTGGGAAGAGTATCTTAATTGGGGATGCAAATATATATAGATAGATTTAAAAGGATGCTCGTCTTAACCCAAGGAACATACATTCATTTGATGCTAAAGTCGTTTAGCATGACAAACTCCAAGAGATATCTCATGTTGATGAGACATGGAGTGTATCTCTCTTAATAGTCCCCAAAGACTCCAAAAAGAGAGATCGCATGAGTAATTATCATGTATGTAATGAAATGTACGAGACGTGATGTTGATCAGTCATATTCTCGAGAAGTTCAATGTGAGACAGTAAAAAAAATATCTTAAAGTACTTAACTGACACTAAGGATGTGATCATATTCATGGTGAATCTAAATTAAAACTAGAGGGCTTAACAAACTCAAGTTTTTCAGACATACCAAGACGACAGAAAATCCACTTTAAGGTAAAGCGTTACCTTGAACAGTGGTGCAGTGAATTGGAAAGGTTCCAAATAGCAAAGAGTTCCTGGTTTAGTGATAAAGACAAAGTATATAGCTATAAATGAAGCTGTAAGTTGATTGTTTGGATGAAAAGTTTATTACAGAACTAGGAATAGTTCCTACGTCTCATCTTGGATCTAAACATGTGTTGTGGCACCTTCATTTGATTATAAGAATTATTGAAAAATGATAAATCACTATAGAGATAGTGGACTCTTAAGAACAACATTACATATCCATTTACTGAAGCTTATCCAACAGCAGGATAATCGTCACTTAGAGAAGAAGAGTATGAGATACCATGACGATTGGCTTTAGTGCAAGTGGAAGATTGAAAGTAGTATGCATACAAGCCAATCATGTTTGATGATAAAGCATATACTTTGTAACAATCTTATTCATTTATTAATAAAAGGTATTAATTTATTAAAGGCTTTTAATTATCTACATGATGCTATTTTATAATATGTGATAAATCCATAGTTTTAAGCAATGCTTTTAGAATAATGATGATGATCATTTTAATGAGATCTAAATTCTTAGAAAGCTTAAAACTAAAATAGTTCCCAATCGTTGGATTACTAAATTGGGGATTAGTGAATTCGGATAGATTGGTACATACGTTGCTTGCTCATTGGATGAGGATGATTGATCTCATGATCATTTGTGTGGAGACACTAAAGCAAGTATGTAGGTGCTTATTAGAGAATAAGTTCACTGAACGTGGCTCGCTAAGAAATACCTAATAGAGTTTTACTTGCCTGTCAATAGGAATTCCTGTAGTGATAGTAGTACAAGTGATCCTTGGACTTGAGATCATCATAGTATCTTGTGTATGATGAGTTATACTTTGACTTATTCCTTAAGACCCTTAGGGTATATCAAAGGGTATGCTTGGGTATAATAAGTTATACATGGAGATAATGTATGATCAATAAAGAATCTACCACTTCTAGTAAAAGAAGAGAAATGTCCTATGTGATTCGATAAATGACAACCCAGTAGTCCTTGGCCAAGGCAGAATGAAATTAAAAAGGAGTTTCTAATTTATATTATTTGGAGTTGTGCATTTAAGAGTCGAAATACATATAATTAAATAAAATAAGACTTGACAGTAATTTCATGTCTTATATTTAATTGGGACATTGTATGGTGGAAGAATTGAATTGTACGGTAACTATTTACTCAAAGGTTCTTTTATGATTAATGTTGAAATCTATATTATCTAGAAAGTCGTTGATCGCTAGGGAGGCTTATCCCTATTGTAGAATAAATATTATTTATTTAAATAAATTAATAGTTTAATTTATTTATTTAAATAAGATTAGAATTGTTCTAATTGATTTATTCACAACCGGTTTAATATGGAGAACCTAAAGGGTCACACCATAAAAGGAAGAATAATTATTTAAGAAGTTAATGGCATAATCGTAATAATATGTTAAGTATATTTAATTTAATCTATGGTGATAGAATAAATTAAATAGCTTAATATTTATTATTTAATATTTTAGAAGTATTAAATATAAATTAATAAGAGGAGTCTTATTAATATTATTACAATTATTATTATTTTAATTTCTAAAAGAATTTAGGAATTAATTTAATATATATACTCTCATTTATTCCTAATAGGATTAGGAGGGAAAATTAGTTAAATGAGTTTAATTAATTATCCCTAATAAGATTAGGGAGCCCATTTAATTAAAAGAGTTTAATTAAATAAATAATACCTTATTTTTAATAGGGTTACTTGATATCTTTATAAGAGGAGCCTTATATCAGATATCAAATATACGTTATTCCAATTGTTGGAGAGTACGCTCCTTTTCTATAAAGATAGAAAAACTAGGGTTTTGTCAAACACCCATCTTCTTGGATCTTTCTTCTTCCTTGGTGGATCACCTCTAGAGGCCAAACACTTGGGTGGCTAACGTTGATCAAAGGAAGGAACCAAACCCGGTGGATTCAAGTTGGACGTGAAAAGGATTGGAGGTGAACTTGTACCTGAGGAAGCTCGGATCTTCAAGGGTATGATTCTTGTTCTTTCTTTTTCGTTTAATTAATAATTGCACATAAAGGATGATCCGGGTATATGGTTTGTAAAATTTTAAACTCTGATTTTTCCACGTTTCCGCTATTTTGTGCAATTTGATTGCGTTCATGAATATTACAAACCTAACATAAATAAATTAATCTGTGAATCTTTAATTAAACAAGTAGAATGATAGAAGATTATTTTATTTGTAGTAAATAAAGTAAAGAATAATAAATAGAATGAAGAGAGTAATGAATAAAGGAATAATTAATTAAATAGATTGATTTGTGAATCTTAATTATATGTGGCATGTGATAGATCAATTGGATTTATATGTGGAAAATTATAGAGATTAACTGTTAGAATGACTATGATAAATATATGTTATTCAAAGGATAAGAAGTCAGATCGGATATAATCAACGACTCAGGCAAGTTCCCTAATTCTTAAACTGTATATATTGTATAATCCGAATTGTTGTCATATCAACCATATATATCGAGCAAATATCTATTATTATTCGAAAATCATTTGTATACCTTGACGTTGTTGCAAGCATTGAACTTATCGTTCTTAAATGTATTATAAAAGTTGTCAAAGCCTTTAATTCGGCTAGACTATTGTAAGACCCCAACTTTTTATAAATAAAATTGATTTTTCTCTATTCATTATTTTGTTAAAGTAAGGGGTTGATTTGATTAATGTGGTTAGTTATGGGTAAAATGCGCAAATATTTTAAGTAAGCAAGTGGTTATAAAATATTCATTATTGTCGGGGAATATTCGTTTGGTCGTGGAATATTCTTGCTGTCTTGAAATATTCGTACGATGGCACAATAATTTATGGGCCCCATAACGAAAAACTGTCAGATGAAGAAAACGACAAGTTTGAGTTTTTTATAAATAACGGCGTAGTTGTTACCGTTAACACTGTTAGAATGTCTGGTGGTTAAAGTATAGTAATACGCGTGATTGCACAGTAGCATACGGTGTTGCACAATATTTTTGAATTATTAATTCTTACGTAAGAAGGCACTACTCAATAATTGTTATAATAATTACTGTTTAATATTTTATTTTATTGATTCAATAATTGCTACGTTGATATTTTATATTATTGTTATTTCAATAATTGTCACTGCACAGTATATTCTATTATTAGATCAATAGTTCATATTATTTGAATAATATTATTAGATAGCATTATTTGTAATGTCTAAGGAAGCTCTGTCTAGAAAAGGGGTTTAGTCACCTAATTGAGCGCCAGTAAGGAGAAATCCTTATCGGAAAGTCCCATCTTTCCTAGGAATGACCTGGTTATCATTATTGTGATTCTATAATATTATTTGTGAATAATTAATTATTAATTTATATGATAAGGAAATATTTATTTTATGTGGATATAAATAAAGAAATTAATGTTGAGGAGTTTTATCAGTATTTTATCGGAATGGAGGTATTAAAAATCATCCGTATGTGAATTTCGGTCATTTTCTGTTTGGAAAAACTTTTTTTTACAAAGTTGTAGAGAATTTAATTTCTTATGAAATGAACATAAAATTCGTATTTTTCTGATAAAAGGGCTATTTATTATGAATTATTGAAGTTTCAGAAATAAATATTTTTATTAAAAACATGGGTGGGCCCCACTTTTGGTTGTTGTGAAATTTTTTGAAATTGGTGGGCCCCACTTTTGGTGTGCTGAGTTTGGTCAAGAGGTGTGCGTAAAATTTTTTATTAAAATATTATTTTATTAAATTTTAGTCTGTTTTGGCGTTCTCGCATTTTCCTATAAATAGGTTGCTTAGTTAGAATTGAAAATCACACCAGAATAAGAAGTTTTCTCTCTCCATAATATCGAGCGTATTTTGTGAGTATTTAGATACTTTGAGAGTTGTTATTCAGTGCATTTTTTTTTACATTATATCCGATATTCCAGTCAAAAGTACTATTCTTTTGAGGTAAGGAATGTTATTTTCTTCATAAATGATGTTATTTCGTTCAATGTCATTATGCCGAAATATTGGTATGAATTTTATTATGAAATTTTTACCTTTTCATGTTGAGGTTACTATTCACGTATATGGCACTATTCACGTATACAATACTATTCACGAATACAGTACTATTCACGAAGTATAATTTTTCTTGTGAAATTTCTACCGTTTCGTGTCGGAATTACTATTCACGTATATGACACTATTCACGTATACGACACTATTCACAAATACGACACTATTCACAAAAAAATTAAAAATTTTTTCTTTGTCCAAGTTGTCTATTTTGGTTACTATCTTTGATTGTATCCGTGTTTTGATCTTCATTCTTGAATTTTGCTCCACAATTGAGTATTATGGAGTATTTTTGAACTTGGATAAACTGAAATACGAATCCTTAATCTTTGTCCTTTTATCTCACTGAATTCGTTTTCTTTAGTATATTTTTCATCATCCTCAGTCTTAAATTGTGATATTTGATGAATATCTTTGGCCTGTAGTGCAAAGATGAATGATAACCTGATGAATATCTTTGGCCCGTAGTGCAAAGATGGACAGGTGTTGAGATGAACATGACCAACTGGTGATACAAATAAATATCTTTGGCCCGTAGTGCAAAGATGAATATTTGGTTCAAGATGTATATTGATTGATATTACAGGGATAAAATATTGATGATAAATTTTTAAATCATAGAAGATAGTAGACTTCATTATCTACTTAACTCTTCTAATGAATTGTTATTTTCGCTGCAAATATTGATCTAAAACTAGTTGTCCATTATATTTTATCTGATGTATTGAAGTCTAACTATAATTTGTTCTACATTATCTTAGTCATAATATTCTTTACTGGGCTAGTTGGCTCACCCTTTTTCTTTTTGTTCCATTTTTCTTCTCAAGAGGCGAGAATATAGCGGGAACTAGTCGGGGTGTGGAGTGATGGGTTCAGACAATTGTTTTAGCAGTCCTCACACTATTTTGTAAAATAGTGTATCAATAATTGTAATGAGAACTTATTTGAGTTTGGATATTGTCTAGAAGATAATATTTGTATTTAAACTCACAACATATGTGTTGTCGCATTTTACATGATAATTGTAATAATGAAGTTGTAGTTATTTTTTGTACCATATATTTGGCTACTCAGAATGGGTTGTATGGACCTATTTTGGGGGCGTCACAACTATTATCATGTGTTAGAAAGCTATCCAAACCAATTGACTTGGCGCGGACTCTCGTAAATCTACTGAGATGAACAACCCTCATTGAAGGGAAAATTATATAATTGTCGGGAAACCGACGTGCGCACATACTGTGACGCGCCCAAATTCATGTGCTTGAAACCCAAACTCAGTGCTTCACGATACCATTTCCTTGAGCGGAATAATAATAATAATGTCATAAATATCAAACTTAATTTACATATCAGAGTTGTCTAAATCCCAGGTACGCGACCTTTAAAATATTTCATTACATGATAGATAATAAATATCATAATCTTATTTAAGTCTAGCTATTACATAAGATAACACAAACTTAATCGGCTAGCTTTCCTTTCCCTTTGTTCTTGCATGAACCTTCAGGTCGATCATACATAGCTGAAAATATTTAAATTAAGCAAGAATTAGCATTTGAGTGCCCAGCAAGTAATAACAAACAATAAACATTAACTGAAAGGATTAAATATTTTCTTTGAACGATACTTCAACAACGAAGCAATAGTTGTGAAGTAAACTGAAGCAATACTAAACAACATAACATTTCTATTTCAAATTTTAAAACTACGTACTGACTATAATTGGTGAGCAATCGACAGACCATAAACTTTATTTTCAAATTTTTGAAAACATTTAACAGAACTTCATCTATAAATCGTAATAACTTACAGGCACGGGGGTGATCAGCCCGTTATGCCCTATATTGATCAATACTACATACTAGAACGATATTCTCATTCATCATATCCGCCTCAGGCGCACAAAAGTTTTCCCATGTTTGGGATGTTCATACTTAGTCGGGAATCCGAACCAAAATAATTTGATTGGATACAAAAAGGTTTTATCATATTCAATGATATTTCTAAATCTGTGTCTAGCTGATCAAATAGCTTAGACGACTTTTACTTACTTTATATATACTGGTAATCAATAGGTGTGTATATATATATATATATATATATATATATATATATATATATATATAAACATGTGATTAAATACAATGATTATCTAAGTGGGGACACTTGAATAACCATATTTAGAAATTAACGAACAGAATATATATATCTGAATTATAATATAGTACCATGTCGATAATCAATGATCGAATATAACATATATAACAACAGGGTTAATAATATGGTACAATAATAATATAATTCTGAAGCTTTCTTACTTATGTCCATTGCATAAAGAAAATGCAAAGGGTAGGATACTTACTTACGATATCCATTGAATAAAGTAAAACAAGAGTTTATGATACTTGTCTGGTCTGCTGCTTACACAACTTAGTTCTATCTTTAATTCAACGACCTATCATTTATAAGATTGTTCTATAGATTAGAATAACATATCATAACACATAGTACTGTTATTTACAGTTAACACATAACCTAATCACATTGTCACATACCTATATCAGTTAATAAGACACAAACAAATACTTATACAGTCAAACTATATAGGTTCGGATCAATTTCGGTAGTATTTTGGTGTACCGACGGCTTTATCAGGTAATTATCGAATTTAAAACTCTATTATGTACTTCATTATTATCCTGAATATTTTAAATACCAGTCATATTATTTTTTAAATGACTTATAATAATTTTTTAAATAATTATTATAACTTATCACAATTTTTCAAACTCTAGAATCATTATTAAATGATTTAAATATTAGATAATTCTTTTATCATTAATATTAAAATAATATTAAAATATTACTGTAACCCTTGCCAAAATATCAAAGTTATTTATAATAATTCAAAATACTTTTAAAGTATTAATATTACCCTTAAATGATTTTTAAAAATATTTAAAATTATTTTAAAACAATTACCATTAATATTAAAATATTAGGTATTATTCACTAAACTATTAAAAGTCATTTATAATTACTTAAAATAATTTTAAACCATTTATATCCTTTTTAAATGATTTTTAAATCAATAAAATCATTTTTAATCTAATTATTTAATATAATTATTAAATAAATCTAATATCATTAATATTAATAAAATTTACTTTAAAATATTGAAAGTTACATTTTATAACTTAAAAATATTATAAAATACCTAATTATCATTTAAAATGATTTTTAATATAATAAAATTATTTTTAGTTAATTTATTTAGTGCATTTATTAAATAAATAATATTCAAATAATTACTAATATTTATGAAAATATGCCAAATTATTATAAGTTAATTTTTATGACTTAAAATAATTTTTAAAACTGATTTATAATTTTCAGAATTTATTTACTATTTTAAAAAAATTTTTAGAATTTATTTCTATTTTTAAATCATTTTCCAGAAATTAGAAAATAAAAATAATAAAACCGGAGATATAGGCTATAGCGACACTTTCTGTCATTGTTGGTGTTCTTGAGCTCAAGAACACTGACAAGGCAGTGCTCAAGATACCTACTTTGACCGTATTTAATTCTCAGTCTACACATGTTCTGGACAAGGTTTTATAATGATCATGTAGTATTGATGTAATACTACATGAATCATCAATTTTTTCAGGGTCAAATTACTACATACAAGCAAGCTATAAAGACTCAAACTAACTGTCAGACATGTTCTGGGTTTTCTGGGTTACCTAGAAACCCAGGCAGTCTCAAGTGGTCTCCTTGTGGCTCATTTAATCAAGGGTTCTGGCTACTGTTAATGTGTTCTAATGGTTCAAGATTATAGTCCACATGTCAAGGTACAATTGCCAATCATCAGGTCAGTCAAACTACAACATACAACATAATCACAATATACCATTCGGTCAAAGCTTGTCAGAAATAATGTTCTTGAGTTTTTTGGGTTTCCCAGAAAACTGCAACCGTGCTCGAGTTGGCTAGTTTGACCATCAATTACTTTCATTCTGTTGGTTAACTAAGTTATATAGGAGCATGAATATGTAGTACACATACAAGAGTATAATCTAAATACAGTAACATAAGCAAAACATCAAACACATGCAAGATCTAGAACCACAAACTTCTTGTCAAACGCTGAAAAATAAATTCTGGATTTTCCAGAATTCATCTGGTCATGCCCGGTCAACTGGTTTTGACCAAGAATAACATGAAATTTACATATCCCCTGACCCTGATTTCAGTTCTAGATTTGAGATATCATAACATACTACAAGTTTAAACATTTAAACAGCCAAAATAGTAAACATGTTGAGATCTAGAAGGTCTGACATTCGGTTGTCAGGCCACATAAGAAAAATTTCCAGATTTTGTAAAAACTTAGATTCGAGCATATAAATGTTATGGATCCACTATTTAGCAACCCAGATCACTGATTCACACCTTATACAACATATTTAAACATTCAAACATCAATTCCTACATAGCATAAAAGAACAAATATTCTTGGCTTAGAGTTTACCTTTCTTGAACTAATTCTTGATCTAATGTTTCTGATCTGCTACAAGTGATGGTGGAGCTTGATTATGGACTGGTCTAGCAAGATATTTTCGGAGTCTTGAGTTGAGAGAGAAGTGAGTTGAGTGTTGGTGGAAAAAATGAGCAAGTTAGGAACCTTTCTCTCTCTCAATTTATATATAATATGGTGTTAATGCTTGGCTGATCATGTGGCCAGATTTTGAATGATTAAAGCTTATTACTAGATCACATGGCTAGCTAGAGTTGGTCACCAACTCCTTACTAGGGCTAGATCTACACTCCACCTTATTAAAATAATAAAAAGGGTAGTTTAGTCATTTGGCTTTTACTTTTAGTAGCGGCAATCTTGGCAATTCAATTCACCCTAAAGTTCCAAATGTCCAAGTTCTAGGATTTTGTAATTAGGGCTAAAATGGGAATCTTAGTTTCTAAAATGTGAATTAGGGTTTTCTAATTAAATTAGGTTCACTAATAACCTAGAACTTGTAAATTAGGTTTCATACTATACTAATTATCATTAACCTTGCTAAATTAATAATTAGAGTTTACAATTTAGCAATTAGGGTTCTAATTTAGTAATTAGGGTTTCTAGATATTAATTAGGGTTTACCTAATTAACATTAAATCTATACTAATTGCCATTAATTATATAACATAACAACTTAACAAATCATACAGTTGCAATTGACTCATGTACTATAGTTTATCAGTAATGTTAGGGTTTTGCATTGTTTTACTATAACTGTTCCACACATTAACATTACACACCTATCAAGCATGTTTATAACACTGAAATATAAATAATATTATATTAATATTCTTATTCCTTATTCAAAATTCAGAATTAGGGTTTTGAATCCATATCCGACATAACCTTCATATATTTCATTATTAATTAAGTTAAAATAATGAACTTAACTAATATAATAAAATACATATCATAATAATCCTTATAATCATATCATACATATAATAATCATATTTTTCCATGGAAAATAATAAATATTTTATTACAAAATTAAATTTATAATAAGAATATAATCTATAATGATCAAGAATTTATTTATAATTACTCATGTAATAAATAAGTTTTATTTATCCAATATATACATATACTTTTCTTTGCACATAATCCTACCTTTATATAAATTAAAAAAAAATTAAATGTAAAAATTTATTATTTAATTAAATTGAAAATATTGGGTTATTACACATACTAGCATGTTTAAATGTTATGAATAATGTAAGGTACTTTTGGTTGATCACCTGTTGTACTCGTTTATATTGAATTTACAGTAAAATACTGTTAATTCTAATAAGAGTTTTTAGTCTCTAGCGACTGTTCAATGTTCATTCTTATTGAAACTTGAAATAATTAAACCTTTGAATCTTGTCGACATCCTTCAGTCTATAGCGACACTTATCGAGAACTATTGATACTTCTTGTTATTCTTGAACTATCATTTACTGTTATACTTTTAAGATTCAAATTTTATAATTTTTATTCTTATTGTCATATTACTTGTTGGGCAAACTTGTTGCTCATTCTTGTTTCCCTAAAAATATTACAATTAAGGCAGAGCAATGCGGTACTTCAGGAAAAGACAAAGGAAAGGGCAAGGTTGCAGAATAGATTAGTCCTTTAAGTGTAGAAGAAATAATATGATTATTATAATAATGATGTATTAAGGAATGATAAA
>CM029013.1:428711-458794 GCA_016801055.1 Panax notoginseng | reverse complement strand
AAGTCACTCAGTTATACTCAATTATTGCTATAATAATTGCTGCATCATATCTCTCATATTATTGATTCAATTATTGTCATAGTATCATCTGCATAATATTGTTATATTATTAAATTAATAATTGAGACGGCAAAGTTATTCATATTATTATTTACAATATTGACAATGTCTAGAAGTCTTGTCAAGGAGAGGTTTGGTCACCTAATTGCGCGTCAATAAGGAGAAATCCTTATCGGAAAGCCCCCTCTTCTTGGGAACGACCTGGTTGTTAAATGCTGTGAGTTATAATATTAATGATGAATAAGTTTGTATTGATTAAAGATGAAATTGATAGTTCCATTGTGTTAGAATTATTAGTGTTAGTGGAAACCGGCATTTATTTCGATATTAATTGATGTCTGAAAGTTATACTGACCAATCAGATAATTAATCAGATAAATGAGCAATTAATTGCTATTAATTCACATGATTATAACTATTTGTTCATATATGTGTACTATTGATTCACATTCTTGTACTATTAGGTGAGGTGGTACAAGATTGATAATACTTGCATAACTAAGTTAAAAATAGAGATATAGATGGAGGTACTATACTGTAATTCGTATTTTTTACATGTCTAGAACTATTGATTCACATGATTTACTATTAAGGGAGTGGGTGCAAATTTGATAATACTTGCAGGACTAAATTAAAAAATAAAAAAAAAGAGGAGGAGGTATTATACTGTAATATTTCAAGCCCCAAAACGAGTTGTTTGAAATTGAAATTTATTTTCCTATAATAGAAGCACATTCCTTCATTATTTTTCACCAATTCACTAAAGCTATAGAGTGATTATTAAAGAGAGAAAATATTAGAGAGAAAGAGAAGAAAGAAGAGAAGTTGCTTTACTCACTATTCTAGTTTTCTTCTAAGGTAAGGGTATTATTTTTTCGTATTCATGAAGAGAGCTATTGTTATTCCATTCTTATTATTCTGTGGAATAACCTGTATACGCGAATTACTGTATACATGGTGAAATTCTTCTGTTATTCCATTCTTTATTATTCTGTTGGATTAACCTGTATGTGCAGATTATGCATGACCTGGTTCCATTTTTTATTATTCTGTTGTGAAATATCCCGTCTGTGCAGATTATGCATAATCTGGTTCCGTTATTTTATTATTCTGTTGGAATATCCTGTCTGTGTGGTCTATCACAGGTTGGTGAATTCTTCTGTTATTGCATTCTTTATTATTCTGCTGGAATAACCTGTCTACGCGGACTACCGCATGCATGGTGAATTCTTCTGTTATTCCATTCTTTATTATTTGTTGGAATAACCTGTCTATGTGGATTACGCGCATGCATGGTGAATGAACCTTCGTATTCATTCCTTATTAAATTGTGGAAATGATCTGTCTACGTAGATTACTACATGGCGGGCGGGAAAAATCCATTTGCAGTTTTGTAATTTTTCTGACCCTCAAAAATTCAGGAAAAATTTAAATGATAAATTTGATGATTTTCTAGATTGTGTTCAAAAAATGGCGATTTTTGGAATTATAGATTAGGAGTATGAATTTTATAGGAAAAACTATTTAAAAGTAAACCCTATAACTCCCTTGTGGTTAACTCCAAAATTTGTGAAATTTTTATTGGAGTACATATATAACAAGAGTATACCCTATAAATTTCGGAATTTTTTGGACAAAAGTACAGTTATGAAATGTCTAAATATTCGGCAGTTTTGGCCATATGAAATGAAAATAGTAAATGGAATTTAAAAATTTCGAGAAAAATATATGTTCAATATGGGACTATATTCTGCTAAATCCCAGAAAAGAAAACTTTTGGTACTGATTTGTTATTTTTCATGAAAATGGTTTAGTTACGAACATATGAATTAAATATGTTATGTGAAGTTGAAAAATTGGTCATAGGGATTTTATGGCTTGGAAATCCTATATAAGGTATATGCAAATTTTTGATAAGGAATTTGATCATTGGTGATTAAATCTTATGAGTATGGCATTTTTGAATGATTAAATGCATTATTTGGTAAAGTGTAAACAATTAAAATAAATTATTTATAAGTTTAAGAAATGATTAAAAAATTGTTATAATATTAATGATATTAGATTATGGGATTATTAAGTGATTGATAACATTTGGATATTTTAAACTCTGGAAATTTAAAGTCTTTAATATTTATCCTTGATTTCGTTTGATTAATGCTTATATTATTGTCATCATCCTCATGCTTATAATTATGATGAAAGTCATCTTTGGCTCACGTGTAAAGATGGACTGTTGATTATTGGTTTTACAGTTGTATATCTTTGGCTTACGTACAAAGATGAACTGTTGATTATTGATTTTACAGTTGTATATCTTTAGCTTACGTGCAAATATGGACTGTTGATTATTGGTTTTACAGTTATATATCTTTGGCTTATGTGCAAAGATGAACTATTGATTGATGAGTATCTTTGGCTTATGCGCATAGATGAACTGTTTATTGGTATGATTATGACCAGGGATTATTCGGTATAATCATGACCCGTAATGTTATAGATGATGTGGTAAAAGTCCTCATTGGCCCGTAGTGCATTGATGGACAGTTATTGGTATATTATTATAACCAGGGATTATTCGGTATAATCATGACCATTGATGATTACATGAATATCCTTGGCCGTAGTGCAGGGATGATTCGATGATGTGGACTATTTATTAAGCTGAGTCTCAGCGATAAAATATTGATTATACACTTTTAATTCGTAGAAGATAGTAGATATCATGCTCTACTTGACTCTTCTAAAATACAGTTGTATGTCTTTGGCCTGTAGTGCAAAGATGAATTGTTAATGAATATCTTGGCGGTAGTGCAAAGATGAATTTATTAGTAATTATTATGAGAAGGAATTGCGATTTGGATAACCATAATTTTTGATGTTTCAGGTGAAGATGGGTGATGAAAATCATCTTCGTCTTGGGTGTGAAGAGGAATTTAGAATCCAATTATGATTACGAGTTTATTCATATGATTGTGGACATGAATTGTTGATTGATGTTACAGGGATAAAACATTATTGGTGGACTTTTAACATGGAGAAGATAATAGACCTGATGGTCTATTTGACTCTTCTAATGGATTGCTTGTTCCGCTAGAACTATGGTTGAAAAGTTTTATTATCTACCATATATTCTAAATCTCTAATTTATTACTGATGAAGGCTATTGATGATGTAAATTATCTTTAGTCATGATATTCTTTTGGGCTAGTTGTGCTCACCCGTTTTGCTTCACAATTCCTTTCAGGTAATAAGAGTGTTGCCGGGTCGAGCGGGGATAACAGGGGAATAGAACATTGGTCTATAGCAGTTGGGGTTCTCCCTAAATAGTATGGGAATAATTTTTGTTGAGAACTTTAGATAAGTGTGTCGTATTGTATATGCCATTTGATATTTAATTTTGGTGAACCGAATAGGTGAGGTGAACCCAACTTTGGAAGGTATTTTGCCACTATCATACAAGATGTCTAATGACATACAACCTCGTGTTATCATAAGAGAGGGTTGTGTACATCCACTTGCTGGAGTATATCTACGAGCACTACCTATATGATCTTGGAGTTTATTTGAAATATAATTTTCACTTGGAGACAACGGAGATAATTATATGTCAAGAGAAGACTCACCATTGGAAAGATGATGATAGTAATCTTCTTGTTTTTCTTTGGAGACTTTTGGGTTAACCAAGGATAATTATGTGGACATATGATATCTATCATAACCTAGACGCATGGTCTCCCACGTACGAAGGTTTCCTTGAGTATTTTCCAAAGATTTTAATTTCTAAAACAATTATTGACTGTACCTTTATGTAAGGTACCATTGTAAGGTCTTATGGTCAAGGCACCACGAGAGTTTATATATATTTGTATTAAAAACTCACAACTTATCTGTTGTCATACTCTGCACGACAGTTCAACAATTGTATAAATAAAGTTTATATTTGATTTTTATAGTGCGATATCTGGCGACCCAGAATAGGTCGTGTGGACCTATTTTGGGGGCGTCACAAATGGTATCAGAGCTTAGGGATATGGTCGCTGGCGGAGATATATGTCTAGAACTAGGAGGGGAGAGACGAGTAATATACTTCGCTAGTATGTGACTTACCTAAGCCGAAATTTTACTTGATAAGTTGACAATTTGTGATATGTCAATTGACTTTGTTTTGAATATATATTCTAGAATAATATCTGAAATACAGGAGATGAGCAACGGAAAAATCATGATACAGAGGATATAACTGGGAAGGTATAATCCGAAAAGAAAGCAAGGTATTCTCATCTCTTCGAATACCAGGTACGTACGTAAATTTCGAGGGCTAATTTCATAAGGAGGGGAGATTGTGAGATCCCGAAATTTCTTACAATTATTATTTTATTTAGTAAATGGTTAAATTGAGAAAGGGTTAAAGTTAAGGGTGATATGTGAAAATTTTGCAAAGTATGCAAGTTGTTCTAAAATATTCGTTTGGTCGGAGAATATTCGTACGACGACACAATCATTGGTAGACCCCACAATGGAAGTATTATCGTAGTAAGAAAACGACATAATTATCTTTTTATTAAAAATAACGGCAAAAGTGTTACCGGTAAACTGTTGTTGAACTGCCTGGTAGTAAAAGTACAGTAATACGCGTGGTTGCATAGTAGCACACGGTATTGATTATTGATGCTTACGTAAGAAGTCACTCAGTTATACTCAATTATTGCTACAATAATTACTGCATCATATCTCTCATATTATTGATTCAATTATTGTCACAGTATCATCTGCATAATATGTTATATTATTTTTTAATCAATAATTGAGACGACAAAGTTATTCATATTATTATTTGCAATATTGACAATGTGACGCCCCAAAATAGGTATACGTCACCCATCTTGGGGTCGCCAGATACAAGGTACTGAATACAAATACAAAATTATTTATACAACCATCGTGTAATATACGACAATACATAAACTGAGAGTTTAAATAGGAATACTGTCATCTAGACAATATCCACACTCAAAGGAGTCCTCATTACATTTATTGTCACACAATTTAACAGAATAGTGAGGACTACTAATGCTATCATCTGGACCATCACTCCTTTCCCGACTCGTCCCATTTATATTCTCATTTCCTGAAGAGAACAGTGAAAGAAAGGGTGAGCTCAACTAGCCCAGTAAGAAATATTATGACTAAGATAATGCAGAATAAATTATCAATAGTCTTTAATAATGTTAAACTGATAAAATACAATAGACATCAAGTTTAACTGCAGTAGAATAAGCAATTCATTAGAAGAGTCAAGTAGAGCATGATATCTACTATCTTCTATGATTTAAAATGTTTTCATCAATTTTTATCGCTGAGACTCAGCTTAATAATTAACCTACATCATCTAATCATCCCTATATTACGGGCCAAGGATATTCATTAAATCATCAACGCCATGACTATACCGAATAATCCCTGGTCATAATTATACCAAAAAACTATCCATCAATGCATTACAGGCCACTGAAGACTTTTACCACATCATTTATAACATTACAGGTCATGATTATATCGAATGATCCCTGGTCATAATCACACTAAGTCCATCTATGCATGTAAGCCAAAGATGACTTTCATTACAATATAAGCATGAGGATGATGACAATGACATAATAATTCAATAAAACAAGTTCAAGAATAAATTTTAAAGATTAATAAGTTAATTTATCCTGAACTCAATAACGTCAAATTGTCAACATGATACTGCTTTGTGGAGTAAAATTCAAGAATACTCAAAAGAATATTTTTCACGAAAAGATATTGGATGAAGCGCAAATATCCAGGTTATTCCACTAATTTTAAGGAATATAGAAGCCAAAACTTTAACCAACTGAGTATAATAGAATGTATGAAACTACAAATAGATTTTCACCCGCCATGCGGTTATCCACGTATACAGATCATTTCTATAATTTAATAAGGAATGAATACAAAGGATCATTCACCATGCATGTGGTAATCCACATAGACTGGTTATTCCAACAGAATAATAAAGAATGGAATAACAGAAGGATTCACCATGCGTGCGATAGACTGCACAGACAGGTTATTCCCAACAGAATAATAAATAATGGAACCAGGTCATGCGTAACGCACTGACAGGATATTCCGACACAAAATAAAAATAATGGAACCAGGTCTGGCGTAAACGCACAGACAGGATATTTTGACAGAATAATAAATAATGGAACACAGGTCGGGCATAAACGCACAGACAGGATATTCCGACAGAATAATAAAGAACGGAATAATAGAATAATTTCACCATGTATGTGGTACTTCGTATAAACAGGTTATTCCAACATAATAATGAGGAATTGAATAACAGAAGAATTTTACCATGTATACGGTAGTCCACATATACAGGTTATTCTAACCGAATAATAAGAATGGAATAGCATAAGTTTTCTTCATGAATACTAAATAAATAATACCCCTTACGAGTACAACAAATAATATCCCTTACCTTTAAAGAACTGAATATTGAAAAAGTGAAGTAGCAGAATACTTTTCTTCTTTCTCTCTATAGTTTCTCTCTCTAGAGTTTCAGTGAATTCGTAAGAAATAATGAATGAATGAGCTTCTATTTATAGAAAAACTGAAAGTGGCTCTTGGTCTTAACGAAGGGTCAAATGACTCTTGGTAATATTGAAGAGACAACTACTATTTACGAAGGGGCAATTAAGTCTTGAAACACCGAAGGGGCAAATAACTCTTGAAAAAACTAAAAGGACAAATAACTCATGGAAAACTGAAGGGACAAGTTACTATTAAAACTTTAAATCAACGATCCATATTGATTTACTATTATAATTTCAACCAACGGTCTGATAAATTAGCACATCTCCTCATAGAATAATATTGTACCCAAAAATAATTTGGACCGAAAAGAAATATATTTTTCAGGTAAATAGTATCCCGTGAATAGTAACTCATGAATAGTAACTCGTGAATAGTACTCCAACACGAAAAGTGCTCCTAATACCCGATTGAATAATATAACCTCTAGACATCAATTATTATCAAAATAAATGTCGATTTCTACTAACACAAATAATTTCAACACAATGAAACTATCAAATTCATCTCTAATCAATACGAACTTATTAATCATTAATAATATAACTCACAATATTTAACAACCAGGTTGTTCCCAGGAAGAGGGGGCTTTTCCAATAAGTATTTCTCCCTATTAGCGCGCAATTAGGTGACCAAACCTCCCTTGATAGAACTTCTAGAGATTGTAAATATTACAATTTAATAATATGAATAACTTTGTCGTCTCAATTATTGATATAATAATATAACATATTATGCAGATGATACTGTGACAAAAATCGAATCAATAATATGAGAGATATAATGCAGCAATTGCTGTAGCAATAATTGAGTATTACTGAGTGGACTTTTCACGTAAGCATCAATAACTAATACCGTGTGCTACTATGCAACCACGCGTATTACTGTACTTTTACTACCGGGTGTCAATAGTTTTAACGGTAACACTTCTGCTGTTATTTTTATAAAAAGATAATTATGTCGTTTTCTTATTAAGATAATACTTCCGTTGTGGAGTCCACCAATGATTGTGCCGTCGTACGAATATTTCTTATTAAAATAAATATTTCCCGACCAATCGAATATTATATAACCACTTGCTTACTTTGCAAAATTTATAAATATTACCCACAACCATAAACATTATATTATATCCACACCATAATATTCTAAAATATATTTCGAAAGAAATTAATCTTTTTCATAAAAGTTGGGGTCTTACAACCTCCCCTTCTTATGAAATTTCATCCTCAAAATTAGGGTGCGTACCTTATATGCCGAAGATGTAAGGATACCTTGACTTCACTTCAGATTCTAACTCTTGAGGTATAACCTTTGAGTGTCAAATATGATCCTTCTTATCCAAGATTTTAACACGTATCTCCTCATACGTTAAATCTTCTGCTATCTCGTCTAATTCCAATTCAATAATGTGGTTCGGGTCTTTCACATATTTACGTAACATAGATATATAAAAAATGTTATGAACATGAGCATTACTTGGTTGTAAAGCGAGTCTATAGGCCACAGTTCCTACTCGATCAAGTTTTTCAAATGGGCCAATTAAATCGAGGGTTGAGATTTTCTCTCTTCGTCGATTCTTGCTTCTAGAATAACGCCCTCTTGAGCCTTCTTCTTTACATTCATCAGATCCGGGTGTGTAGCTTGAGCGACTTTAACTTTATCGATTAAAGTCGATTCTACTCATATATTCGTTATCTTTATGTGGGTCCCTAGAGTCTTTAACTCTATCTTCATCATTTGTAAGTTATACGAAATGAGTTTTTTTTGTGTTAACAACATCGCACTCATAAATGCATACGATCTTCTACTCAACGCGTTAGCTACCACGTTCGCTCTTCCACAATGATATTGAATGGTATAGTCGTAATCTTCAACAGCTCGAGTCAACGTCCTTGGCGCATGTTATGTTCGTTCTATGTGAAGAAATATTTGAGGGTTTTAGAATGGGTTTTTGTACTAGGGTCAATATAAAATTCGATTTCACGCTCTAGGAGGCTAAGAAGTCTTTAGGAATATGTCCGGAAATTTATTAACAATAAAAATATTATTTAAAACTGTGACTCTCATCCAAGACTTGGATAGCACGTCACATTGATACCTATCAACTTGCCATCGTATTCACAGCGTCACCTACAGAAAGTATGGCTTCGGTACATTCCACACAAGGAAGTCACCAGCGAAAGGCTCAGGGCTCTTTACATATGGCTTAATATAACAGTGATTGACTTTAGTGGTTGGTTACTTGAATTCGCATAACAGGTTGGTTAGGAATATGGAAAGCTAACAACCTTACGAAAAGCATGATGAGTAGTTAACCAATCGATTCCTAAAATCACATCAAAGGCAAGTATTTTCAAAGAGATAAGATCGAAAGGTAACGTGAAAGTGTCGATTTGAATCAAACAAGATTTATAAACAGTAGAGGTAACGAAGGTTTCTACTAACAAAGTTTCAACCAATAAGTCAAAGTCTAATCTCTCCGGAGTCAAATTTAAACGTTGATCGCAAGCAAGAGAGATAAAAGAAGGGTAGAACCGGTATCTAATAAGGTATAAACTTCGCAAAAATTTATAATTAACTAACCCGTGCTAAACTTCGTTCGGGTACTCGCTTTTTGAGAAGTCACGAAAAATGCTCTTCTTAAAAGCGCTGACTTTATTTGTCCGTAACGCCTTTGGTGCCACCATCCCAGCTGGACTTGACTTTGGTGTATGAATAAAATTGGGCTAGGTGACCTTCTTTTCCACACTTATAACATGCTTTGGACTGGATCACGCAGTTTGGACTGATATGTCCCTCCCCTCCGCATTTGAAGCATACAATTGGTGGTCGTTCTCCTTCATTGAAAACGGGTGTTGGTGCTGCTATCTTTCCATCGTTGTTGAACATTATCTTCTTGAAATTTCCACTCCTATTATCTTGGCCATGATTACTACTGAAGTGGTTACCAATTCTTGGCATGATAATTTCCCCCACGATGGTTATCATTGTTCCGATGGCCGTTGCCACCGGTATGATTATTATCGTGTTGTTGCTCGTTACCTTTTGGTTGTGCTGACTCATTTATTGCGCTCCAATAACTGAGCCCTATTCACAACATCTGAATATAAACAAAGTTTGTATGAAATAAGGTATTGACGTATATCGGGTTTCAAACCTCTTTAGAAACATTCGCGTCATTCGCTCCTCATTATCGATCAAATGGGATGCAAACGGGATAACTCCATAAATTTAGCCTCGTATTGCGATACGGTCATATTGTTTTGCTCCAACTTGATAAACTCTACCTCCTTCATGTGACGAATACTTTCGGAAAGTACTTGTCCGTTGAACAGCTCTTGGAACTTCTTCCAAGACATCTTGAGTGCGTCAGGCTGGGTACGTTTTACAGATTTCCACCAGTAATCTGCCTCTTCACGTAACATAAAGGTGGTAAAGAGAACCTTTTGCTCCTCGAGCATCCCAAGACATCAAATATCTTGGTGATCTGCTTTACCCACGTCTCCGCCTTAAGTGGTTCTGACTTTTCTAAAAAATTCGTAGTCCCAGCTCCTTGAACTGCTTAGTAGGACCAACCGTGGGTTGCCATTGTTTCCACCTTTATTTTGAACAACAGTCTCTCTCGCCTGATGTTGCATGAATTGCAAAAAGCCTCTGAACATCCCATCGTTCACCATTTCATCGATGTTATTATTTACATGAGGATTATTGTTTTCCGGTTTGCACATTACCCTGGGTATTGATCGTTGCGACTCAACGGTCTCATGTACTTTATTGCTGATCTCAACTATAACGAGCCCAAAAATCCATACAATTTAAATCTCAACTTCAGTCGTTAAACCATACATTAAATCTCTAATTTTACATCCTTATTCGATGTTAAACTTAATTAAATTACGGAATATTTAAAACTTTTATACATTTCCTTCTTTCTTGCCCTGAATCGCAACCTTTACATTACATCTCTTTGATTCAATCTTATATCATGAATCGTTACAACAAAATGACTATACAAAGCCTTACATCGTAACTACATATTTATATACATTGGATAGCTCAACTTACAATTCAACAACATGTTACGTTCAAATATAAAATACATTTCTCATAAAACATAAGTAATCTTCGTGAATATGGATCTCTATAACTCACTTAGCACATATCTTTACCTTAAAATCTTGACCTACTAAAGTGGTTATTTCAAGAATGAGCTCGACAGCCCAGCAAAGTCTAACAGTTTTCATGCATCATATAACACATAATAACAAGCTCGATATACATCTCATTAAAGTAACATGGCATACATGCTTTTAATTCACATAGCAATATAAAGATTGAGTTCCTTACTCAATCATCATTATTTAACCAAAATAATCAAGTCATAAATTGACTTTAACACTTCATGATTACAACTTGTATAGCATATCATGCAATTAAAACAGTTCATAAAGCCCACGTAGAAAATAGGAGCCGAAAGACTTGCCTTGATAGTTGTTTACCAATAACAGTTTAACAGCTTACAGCTATCTGCACTTCACGTGCCCTATGCAATTTATAATCATACACATCAAATATTAGTCACATAACAACACATAGTAATTATAATGTAAACTCTACTATATGTCTCATAATCTTTCCTATTTATAAATACACATTGTTCAACTTAATTGTGTTAAGTTAACTTTCAGCTTATATCTCATTGTATTTCATATTCGCAGTTCATTCAAGTGCTTAAGTCTTGCTAGAACTACTTATTGGTTTTATATTAAACCCATTCTATATCTTATAATATCTATTTCAATTAAATTGAAACACTTTTTAAGTTCATTAACACTTGGCACGGCGTTTCGACGTTCATTCGTCACACGCCTGATTTGCCTCTCTTGTGTATGCTTACTATGCTTCTATAACTCATCTAATACATCATGTATTAATGTTAAGCATCATTATAATTACTAATATTCATATTTTATAACTTAGGACATCATCTTTTATGGTCAAGAGCACTACACATGCATATGTGCATGTCCGACGCCCTCTCCGATTACCTCCGAAAATAAATTAGTCCTAAAAGAATGGCCATTTTGACCCATCCTAATTATATCAAATTGAAAAAACTTAAAGAAACACAAGTTGTAGGTCTACTCGTCCTCGTTCCGGATCACCTTGAATCACCTTAATCGGAGTTCGTATGAGGAAGTTATGGCTATTTTACTACAGGAGGTCAAAACTGTCCAAGTCAGACTACAAATTCGGCGCTGGGGCGCAAGGACTAGGCTATACAGTGGCGCTGGGGCGCGAGATTGGCGCTGGGGCGCGAATTTCAGCGCTGGTGCGCCAATTTTTGGCGCTGGGGCGCGAATTTTTGCGCGGGGCGCCGATTTTTGGCGTTGGAGCTCAAATTTTGCGCTGGGGCGCCGAAACTTGCAGAACCCAACCATGAAGAACATAACAAAGCTACTGTCTTTATTTTTAACAACAATTAACCCCAATTAACATGTATAACTTATATAAATTACACATATACACACTACCCAACATGCATATACTAGTTTAAATTACTAAACAATAATCACAGAAAACTAAATTCTTTGAAAACCTTATTTTAAAACAAAACTCCATGTTTGACATTTGTTAAACACAGTGAACACTGTAATCTCTAATAACCACCAATTGATTACTTTTAAACTATAATTTCTGTAGTTCATACCAATTAACATACCCGACTTTCAATTCTACAATTAGAATACAATTAATTACTAATTTTGTTATCCTACAAAACATGTTCATACTCATATGTTTTTACTGTAAAAACTCTTTTTCTTTCTTTTGATCGTAATTAGCATACAGTCATATATATATATATATATATATTAATATATAAAATATATTTATATATATATATATATATATATATATTATATATATATATATGCTAGTTATAACAATTATCTTTACAAATACATGTAACATCATAACCAATTCTAAAACATTGGTTTACATACAACTTTTGTAAAAACTTTATGCATAAGTGAAGAATACAGAGACTTAGGCATAATGACGTAAAACATATATACTTACATATATTAAAGTTATAGCCACATACCTTTTCTTGCTTAAAAAAATACTTGTTAGATACCACATAAATTATTTGAAATTCTTAGACTTTCTCTCAGCTTCTCCCTCTATTCTCTCTCAAGTTCTCTCTACTCTCTCTTCCTGATAGCAAATAATAAAACTGATAACTCAAGTATACGTAATGTAAGACCCCGAATTTTATGAAATAAAAGTATTCAATTTTTCTTATAATTACTATTCAGTAAATGGTTAAATTGATAAAAGTTTAAAGTTATGAGTGAAATATGATTTTTTTTTCAAAATAAGCAAGTGGTTATAAAAATAATCATTGTTGTCGGGGAATATTCTTTCTGTCGGGGAATATTCGTACGACGGCGCAGCCATTTGTGGGCCCCCATAACAGAATAACTGTCGGTGTGAAGAAACGACAAATTTGAGTTTTTTACAAATAACGGCGTAGTTGTTACCGTTACACTGTTGGAATACCCGGTGGTTAAAATACAGTAATACGCGTTATGGCACAGCAGCACACGGTATTGCATAGTATTTTTGAAATTATTGATTCTTACGTAAGAAGGTACTACTCAATAATTGTTACAGTAATTACTGTTCAATATTTATTTTATTGATTCAATAATTGCTACGTTGAAATTTTGTATTATTGTTGTTCAATAATTGTTGCTGCACAGTATTTCCCATTATCAGATCAAATTAATTCATATTATTTGAATATAATATTAGATAACATTATTGGCAATGTCTAGAAAGTTCTGTCTAAGGAGAGGTTTGGTCATCTAATTGCGCGCCAGTAAGGAGAAATCCTTATGGGAAAGCCCCCTCTTTCCTGGGAACGGCCTGGTTGTCATAAATGTGATTCTGTAATATTATTTGTGAATAATTATTATTGATTCATATGATAAGGAAATATTTTTTTTATGTGGATATAAACGAGGGATATATTTTTGTGGTTAAAAATGAAGGAGTTAATGTTGAGGTTTTTATCAGTATTTTTATCAGAATGGTGGTATTAAAAATCAGGGTTTTTGAGATATATTGCGGGGGTTATAATTTTTAATCGACCGTTGGATCGTTGTGATTTTTGGATATGTTATACATATATAAGTTGAGTATATGCCCACAAATTTTGAACCGTTAAAAATGAACGTATGATTTATTATGAATTTTACGAGAGGACTGGTTCAGAAATTGTTGAATTTTCGAGTTTATCATTTTGGTGGTGGGTTATTATGAATTAGGTGGGCCCACTTGTTGTTTGAGCTGAAATTATACTTCTGCGCTGGTGGTGGGATAGTAGCAGGTAAAGCCATCAGGTTGCAGGTCAAACCTACCAAAATTTTCCTATAAATAGAGGGCTAAGTTAGAATTGAAAATCACACCAGAAACATAAGCTTTCTCTCTTTCTCTCTCTATATTATTAAGCATATTTTGTGAGTTTTTAGATACTTGGTGAGTTGTCTATTCATCAGTGCAAGTTTCCTTCAGCATCATATGATATCCAGTCAGAAGTACTGCTCCTTTTGAGGTAGGAAGGTGTGTTGGGGATATGGAAGGGGTTTTAAGGGTTGTGATTTTCAGTTTCGTAATTTTCTGATCTTCAAAATTCTGGAAGAATTTGAAATGATATTTTGATGAGTTTTCTTGATTGTATCCAAAAATGGTGATTTTTGGATGTATAAATTGAGAGTTATGAATTTTATGAGAGAAAAGACTATTTTAAAAGTAACCGCTTATAATTCCTTGTGGTTAACTCCAAAATTGATAAAAATTTTATTGGGAGTACATGTATATGATAGAAGTATACTCTGTAAATTTTAGAATTTTTAGACAAAAGTACAATTTTTGATAAATGTCTAAATATTCGGCTATTTTGGCCATATGAAAAAAAGTAAATGACTTTTAAAAATTCTGAGAAAAATATATGTTCACTATGAGACTATATTATGCTAAATCCCAGAAAATAAATATTTTTGGAACTGATTTGGTATTTTTCATGAAAATGGTCTAGTTATGAGTAAATGAATTAAATATGTTTTGTGAAGAAAGAAAATTGGAAAATAGGATTTTATGGCTTGAGAATCCTATATGAGGTATATATGCAGTTTTTGATGAGGGTTTTGGTTATTGATGATGAAATTGTAAGAGTTGGCATTTTATGATGATTTAAATGCATTAATTAGTAAAGTGCAAACAATTAAAATAAATTGTTTATAAATTTAAGTAATGTTTATTCTTTCAATACATTATACCGAAATATTGGTATGGATTTTATTGTGGAATTTCTATCTTTTGTGTCGGGGTTACTATTCATGAGTTACGAATATTACTCTTGAGATTAAAACTATATGTTGATCATATTATTTTTATCATCATATATAACATTTTTATAACTCTGATGTTAAAATTCTCTTTCACTGGAGTGTAAAGATGGGTAGATTATTGGTATGATCATGACTAGTATTCTCTTTGGCCTGTAGTGCAAAGTTGAATTGTGACTGGTATGATCATGACCATTGAATTTATAAGTGAATATCTTTAGCTTAAGTGCAAAGGTGAATTGATCAACATGGTTATAATTATTGTTTATATAAATTCTGAAATGATTATATATTTCTTTGAGATATGAATATATTTGGCGGAGATCGGGGAATACAACTAGGAGGGGAGAGATGAGTAAATCCTTCGCTAGTGTGTCCTACCTAAGCTTATTAGACAGTCATAATATCGGGATATTATGTGATATGTTAATTTGTTAAATTAACCCTTGTTTTGAAGCTGTATTCTAGAATGATATTTGAATACAGGAGATGAGCAATGGAGAAATTATGATGACAGGAAAGATGGAATTTGAAATGAAAGGAATGTATTCTCAAATCTTTGAAATACCAGGTACGTAAATTTCGGGGACGAAATTTCATAAGGAGGGGAGATTGTAAGACCCGAATTTTATGAAATAAAAGTATTCAATATTTCTTATAATTACTATTCAGTAAATGGTTAAATTGATAAATGTTAAGTTACGGGTGATATATGAATTTTTTTCAAAATACACAAGTGGTTATATAAATAATCATTGTGTCGGGGAATATTCGTTTGGTCGTGGAATATTCTTTCTGTCGGGAAATATTCGTACGACGGCGCAGCTATTTGTGGGCCCCATAACGAATAACTGTCGGTGAAGAAAACGACAAAATTTAAGTTTTTACAAATAACGGCGTAGTTGTTACCGTTAACACTGTTGGAATACCCGGTGGTTAAAATACAGTAATACACGTTATTGCACAGTAGCACATGGTATTGCATAGTATTTTTGAAATTATTGATTCTTACGTAGAAGGCATACTCAATAATTGTTACAGTAATTACTGTTCAATATTTTATTTTATTGATTCAATAATTGCTACGTTGAAATTTTATATTATTGTTGTTCAATAATTGTTGCTGCACAGTATTTCTCATTATCAGATCAATAATTCATATTATTTGAATAGTATATTAGATAGCATTATTGGCAATGTCTAGAAAGTTCTGTCTAAGGAGAGGTTTGGTCATCTAATTGCGCGTCAGTAAGGAGAAATCCTTATTGGAAAGCCCCCTCTTTCCTGGGAACGGCCTGGTTGTCATAAATGTGATTTTGTAATATTATTTGTGAATAATTAATTATTGATTCATATGATAAGAAAATATTTATTTTATGTGGATATAAATGAGGGATATATTTTTGTGGTTAAAAAATGAAGGAGTTAATGTTGAGGTTTTTTTCAGTATTTTTGTCGGAATGGAGGTATTAAAAATCAGGGTTTTTGAGATATTTTGCAGCGGGGGTTATAATTTTTAATCCGACCGTTGGATCGTGGTAATTTTTGGATATGTTATACATATATAAGTTGAGTATATGTCCACAAATTTTGAACCGTTAAAAATGAACGTATGATTTGTTATGAATTTTACGAGATGACTGGTTCAGAAATTGTTGAATTTTTGGAGTTTATCATTTTGGTGGAAAATTCTAGAATTGGTGGGCTCCACTTGTGGTTGGTGAAGAAATGTGCCTGAATTATATTTCAAATGTGGTGGGTGGGAATAGTAGCAGGAAAGCCATCAGGTTGCAGGTCAAACCTACCAAAATTTTCCTATAAATAGAGGGCTAAGTTAGAATTGAAAATCACACCAGAAACATAAAGTTTTCTCTCTTTCTCTCTCTATATTATGAAGCATTTTTTGTGAGTTTTAGATACTTGGTGAGTTTCTATTCATCAGTTGCAAGTTTTCTTCAGCATCATATCCGATATCCAGTCAGAAGTACTGCTCTTTTGAGGTAAGGGATTGTAAGGGATTGTAAGGGATAGTAAGGGATAGTAAGGGATTTTAAGGGTTGTTATGTTTTTCAGTTTCGTAATTTTTCTGAACTTCAAAATTCTGGAAAATTTTGAAATGATATTTTTGATGAGTTTTCTTGATTGTGTCCAAAAATGGTGACTTTTGGATGTATAGATTGAGAGTTATGAATTTTATGAGAAAAGACTATTTTAAAAGTAACTGCTTATAATTTCTTGTGGTTAACTCCAAAATTGATAAAATTTTTATTGGGAGTTCATGTATATGATGGAAGGTATACTCTGTTAATTTCAGATTTTTTGGACAAAAGTATAATTTTGATAAATGTCTAAATATTCGGTGTTTTGGCCATATGAAAAATAGTAAATGATTTTTAAAAATTCTGAGAAAAATATATGTTCACTATGGGACTATATTATGCTAAAATCCCAGAAAAGAAATATTTTTGGAACTGATTTGGTATTTTTCATGAAAATGGTCTAGTTATGAGTAAATGAATTAAATATGTTTGTGAGAAAGAAAATTGGAAAATAGGATTTTATGGCTTGAGAATCCTATAAGAGGTATATGCAGATTTTTGATGAGGGTTTTGGTTATTGATGATGAAATTGTAAGAGTTGGGATTTTATGATGATTAAATGCATTAATTAGTAAAGTGTAAATAATTAAAATAAATTGTTTATAAATTTAAGTAATGTTATTCTTTCAATATCATTATACCAAAATATTGGTATGAATTTTATTGTAGAATTTCTATCTTTTGTGTCGGGGTTACTATTCATGAGTTACGAATATTACTCTTGAGATTAAAACTATATGTTGATCATATTATTTTTATCATCATATATAACATTTTTATAACCCCTGTGTTGAAATTCTCTTTCACTGGAGTGTAAAAATGGATAGATTATTGGTATGATCATGACTAGGGTTTCTTTTGGCTGTAGTGCAAAGTTGAATTGTGACTGGTATGATCATGACCATTGAATTTATAATTGAATATCTTAAGCTTAAGTGCAAAGGTGAATTGATCACATGGTTATAATTATTGTTTATATAAATTCTGAAATGATTTATATTTTCTTTGAGATATGAATATATTTGGCCTGTAGTGCAAATATGAATTGTTGATGAATATCTTTGGCATGTAG
The DNA here is from genome assembly GCA_016801055.1 of Panax notoginseng. Taxonomy (NCBI): domain Eukaryota; kingdom Viridiplantae; phylum Streptophyta; class Magnoliopsida; order Apiales; family Araliaceae; genus Panax; species Panax notoginseng. The sequence continues at coordinate 440,519 of CM029013.1, read as the reverse complement.
TGCAAAGATGGCCTGTTGATGAATATCTTTGGCCTGTAGTGCAAGATGAACTGTTGTTGAATATCTTTGGCCCGTAGTGCAAAGATGGTTGTTGATGAATATCTTTGGCCCGTAGTGCAAAGATGATTTGTTGATGAATATCTTTGGCCCGTAGTGCAAAGATGGATTTGTTAGTATGATTATAAACAGAAATTGTGATTTGGTATAACCATGATCTTTGATGTTTCAGGTAAAGACAGGTGATGAAAATATTCTTCGTCCTGGGTGCGAAGAAAAAATTATAGTCACAATTATGATTATGAGTTATTCATATGATTGTGGAAAGGAACTGCTGAGTGATGTTACATGGATAAAACATTGTTGGTGGATTTTTAACATGGAGAAGATAATAGACTTTATAATCTATTTGACTCTTCTAATGGATTGCTCGTTCCGCTGCAACTATGGTTGAAATTTTTATCATTTACCATATGTTCTAAATCTCTGATTTATTATTGATGAAGGCTATTGATAATTTAATTTCTTTAGTCATGATATTCTTTACTGAGCTAGTTGTGCTCACCCTTTTGCTTCACAATTCCTTTTCAGGTAATAAGAGTGTAGCTGGGTCGAGCGGGGGTAACAAGGGAATAGAACGGTGGTTTTTCTTTGGGAAGTGCTCAAGAAAACCTTCGTACATGGGAGGCCACGCGTCTAGGTTATGATAGATATCATATGGCCACAGAATTATCCTTGGTTGACCCAATAGACCCCAAAGAAAAACGAGAAGATTACTATCATATTCTTCCCAATGGTGAGTCTTCTCTTGACTTATCATTATCTCCACTGTCTCTAATTGAGAATTATACTTCAAACAAACACCAAGATTATATAGGTAGTGCCCATAGATATACTCAGCAAGTGGATGAGCACAACCCTGTCCTATGATGACACGAGTTGTATGTCATTAGAATCTTGTATGATAGTGACAAAACACCCTTCCAACGTTGGGTTCGCCTCACCCTATTTTCTTCACCAAATATAACTACTAAATGATGACCACCGTTCCATCCCTTGTTACCCCCGCTCGACCCAGCTACACTCTTATTACCTGAAAGGAATTGTGAAACAGAAGGGTGAGCACAACTAGCCCAGTAAAGAATATCATGACTAAAGATAATTGAATTATCAATAGTCTTCATCAGTAATAAATCAGAGATTTAGAACATATGGTAAATGATAAAAATTTCAACCATAGTTGCAGCGGAACGAGCAATCCATTAGAAGAGTCAAAAGACTATAAAGTCTATTATCTTCTCCATGCTAAAAAATCCACCAACAATGTTTTATCCATGTAACATCACTCAACAGTTTCTTTCCACAATCATATGAATAACTCATAATCATAATTGTGACTATAAATTTTTCTTCGCACCCAGGACGAAGAATATTTTCATCACCTGTCTTTACCTGAAACATCAAAGATCATGGTTATACCAAATCACAGTTCCTGTTTATAATCATACTAACAAATCCATCTTTGCACTACGGGCCAAAGATATTCATCAACAAACCATCTTTGCACTACGGGCTAAAGATATTCAACAACAGTTCATCTTTGCACTACAGGCCAAAGATATTCAACAACAGTTCATCTTTGCACTACAGGCCAAAGATATTCATCAACAATTCATATTTGCACTACAGGCCAAATATATTCATATCTCAAAGAAATATATAATCATTTCAGAATTTATATAAACAATAATTATTACCATGTTGATCAATTCACCTTTGCATTAAGCTTAAGATATTCAATTATAAATTCAATGGTCATGATCATACCAGTCACAATTCAACTTTGCACTACAGGTCAAAGAGAACCCTAGTCATGATCATACCAATAATCTACCCATCTTTACACTCTAGTGAAAGAGAATTTCAACATCAGGGTTATAAAAATGTTATATATGATGATAAAAATAATATGATCAACATATAGTTTTAATCTCAAGAGTAATATTCGTAACTCATGAATAGTAACCCCGACACAAAAGATAGAAATTCTACAATAAAATTTATACCAATATTTTGGTATAATGATATTGAAAGAATAACATTACTTAAATTTATAAACAATTTATTTTAATTATTTACACTTTACTAATTAATGCATTTAATCATCGTAAAATGCCAACTCTTACAATTTCATCATCAATAACCAAAACCCTCATCAAAAATCTGCATATACCTCTATAGGATTCTCAAGCCATAAAATCCTATTTTCCATTTTCTTTCCTCACAAAACATATTTAATTCATTTACTCATTACTAGACCATTTTCATAAAAAATACCAAATCAGTTCCAAAAATATTTCTTTTCTGGGATTTAGCATAATATAGTCCATAGTGAACATATTTTTCTCAGAATTTTTTAAAAGTCATTTACTATTTTTCATATGGCCAAAATAGCCGAATATTTAGACATTTATCAAAAATTATACTTTTGTCTAAAAAATTTTGAAATTTACAGAGTATACTTCTATCATATACATGTACTCCCAATAAAAATTTCATCAATTTTGGAGTTTAACCACAAGGAATTATAAGCTGTTACTTCTCAAATAGTCTTTTCTCATAAAATTCATAACTCTCAATCTATACATCCAAAAATCACCATTTTTGGACACAATCAAGAAAACTCATCAAAATATCATTTCAAATTTTTCCAGAATTTTTGAAGATCAGAAAAATTACGAAACTGAAAATCATAACAACCCTTAAAATCCTTTAATATCCCTTACTATCCCTTACCTCAAAAGAGCAGTACTTCTGACTGGATATCGAATATGATGCTGAAGAAAACTTGCATTGATGAATAGAAACTCACAGAGTATCTAAATACTCACAAAATACACTCAATAATCTAGAGAGAGAAAGAGAGAAAAACTTATGTTTCTGGTGTGATTTTCAATTCTAACTTAGCCCTCTATTTATAGAAAAATTTTGATAGGTTTGACCTGCAACCTGATGGCTTTACCTGCTACTATTCCCACCCACCACATTTGAAATATAATTCAGCACATTTCTTCACCAACCACAAGTGGGGCCCACCAATTCTAGAATTTTCCACCAAAAAGATTTATAACCTGATTTCCGAATCAGCCACCTCTAAAATTCATAACAAATCATACGTTCATTTTTAACGGTTCAAATTTATGGACATATATCAACTTATATATGTATAACATATCCAAAAATTACCACGATCCAACGGTCGGATTAAAAATTATAACCCCCGCAAAATATCTCAAAACCCTGATTTTTAATCTCCATTCCGACAAAAATACTGGTAAAAATCTCAACATTAACTCCTTCATTTTTAACACAAAAATATATCCCTCATTTATATCCACATAATATAAATATTTCTTATCATTATGAATCAATAATTAATTATTCACAAATAATATTACAGAATCACATTTATGACAACCAGGCCGTTCCCAAGAAAGGGGGGCTTTCCAATAAGAATTTTTCCTTACTGGCGCGCAATTAGATGACCAAACCTCTCCTTAGACAGAACTTTCTAGACATTGACAATAATGTTATCGAATAATATTATTCAAATAATATGAATTATTGATCTGATAAAGGAAAATACTGTGCAGCAACAATTATTGAAACAACAATAATATAAAATATCAACGCATATTATATTGAATCAATAAAATAAAATATTGAACAGTAACTACTGTAACAATTATTGAGTAGTGCCTTCTTACGTAAGAATCAATAATTTCAAATATACTGTGCAATACCGTGTGCTACTGTGCAATAACGCGTATTACTGTATTTAAACCACCGGGTATTCCAACAGTGTTAACGGTAACAACTACGCCGTTATTTGTAAAAACTCAAATTTGTCGTTTTCCTTCACCCGACAGTTATTCGTTATGGGGCTCACAAATAGCTGCGCCGTCTTACGAATATCTCCGATAGAAAGAATATTCCACGACTAAACGAATATTCCCCGACAACAATGATTATTTTATAACCACTTGCTTATTTGAAAAAAAATTCATATTTCACCCATAACTTTAAACTTTTATCAATTTAACCATTTACTGAATAGTAATTATAAGAAAAAAATTGAATACTTTTATTATATAAATTCGGGTTTACAATCTCCCCTCCTTATGAAATTCGTCCCGAAATTTACGTACCTGGTATTTCAAAGAGTTGAGTACCTTCCTTTCATTTCAAATTCCATCTTCTCTGTCATCATAATTTCTCCATTGCTCATCTCCTGTATTTCAAAAAACATTCTAGAATACAGCTTCAAAACAAGTGTTAATTTAACAAATTAACATATCACATAATATCCCGATATTATGACTGACCAACAAATAAGCTTAGGTAGGACACACTAGCGAAGGATTTACTCATCTCTCCCTCCTAGTTTTATTCCCCGATCTCCGCAAGAGATCATATCCCTAAGCTCTGATACCACCTGTAACTCACGTCCCATCAGTGGACAGCACCTTACAGTGGTACCTATCAGTTTGCCACCGCAGAACGGCGTCCCCTACGGAGAGTCTGGCCACTGTCCTACCTAAGCTTATTTGTTGGTCAGTCATAATATCGGGATATTATGTGATATGTTAATTTGTTAAATTAACACTTGTTTTGAAGCTGTATTCTAGAATGTTATTTGAAATACAGGAGAGAGCAATGGAGAAATTATGATGACAGAGAAGATGGAATTTGAAATGAAAGGAAGGTATTCTAACTCTTTGAAATACCAGGTACGTAAATTTCGGGACGAAATTTCATAAGGAGGGGAGATTGTAAGACCCCGAATTTTATGAAATAAAAGTATCAATTTTTCTTATAATTACTATTCAGTAAATGGTTAAATTGATAAAAGTTTAAAGTTATGGGTGTGAAATATGATTTTTTTTTTCAAAATAAGCAAGTGGTTATAAAATATCATTGTTGTCGGGGAATATTCGTTTAGTCGTGGATATTCTTTCTATCGGAGAATATTCGTACGACGGCGCAGCCATTTGTGGGCCCCATAACAGAATAACTGTCGGGTGAAGAAAACGACAAATTTGAGTTTTTTAAAATAACGGCGCGTAGTTGTTACTGTTAACACTGTTGGAATACCGGTGGTTAAAATACAGTAATACGCGTTATTGCACAGCAGCACACGGTATTGCATAGTATTTTTGAAATTATTGATTCTTACGTAAGAAGGCACTATTCAATAATGTTACAGTAATTACTGTTCAATATTTTATTTTATTGATTCAATAATTGCTACGTTGAAATTTTGTATTATTGTTGTTCAATAATTGTTGCTGCACAGTATTTCCCATTATCAGATCAATAATTCATATTATTTGAATAGTATTATTAGATAGCATTATTGGGAATGTCTAGAAAGTTCTGTCTAAGGAGAGTTTGGTCATCTAATTGCGCGCCAGTAAGGAGAAATCCTTATTGGAAAGCCCCCTCTTTCCTGGGAACGGCCTGGTTGTCATAAATGTGATTCTGTAATATTATTTGTGAATAATTAATTATTGATTCATATGATAAGGAAATATTATTTTATGTGGATATAAATGAGGGATATATTTTTGTGGTAAAATGAAGGAGTTAATGTTGAGGTGTTTTATCTGTATTTTTGTCGGAACGGAGGTATTGAAAATCAAATTAGGATTTTTGAGATATTTTACGGGGGTTATAATTTTTAATCCGACATTTGGATCGTGGTAATTTTTGGATATGTTATACATATATAAGTTGATTATATGCCCACAAATTTTGAACCGTTAAAAATAAACGTATGATTTATTATGAATTTTACGAGATGACTGGTTCAGAAATTGTTAAATTTTCGGAGTTTATCATTTTGGTGGAAAATTCTAGAATTGGTGGGCCCCACTTGTGGTTGGTGAAGAAATGTGCTGAATTATATTTCAAATGTGGTGGGTGGAATAGTAGCAGTAAAGCCATCAGGTTGCAGGTCAAACCTACCAAAATTTTCCTATAAATAGAGGGCTAAGTTAGAATTGAAAATCACACCAGAAACATAAGCTTTCTCTCTTTCTCTCTCTATATTATGAAGCATATTTTGTGAGTTTTTAGATACTTGGTGAGTTGCTATTCATCAGTGCAAGTTTCCTTCAGCATCATATCCGATATCCAGTCAGAAGTACTGCTCTTTTGAGGTAACGGGATTGTAAAGGGGGTAGTAAGGGATATTAAGGGATTTTAAAAGGTTGTTATGATTTTCAGTTTCGTAATTTTTGATCTTCAAAATTTATGAAAAAATTTAAAATGATATTTGATGAGTTTTATTGATTGTGTCCAAAAATGGTGATTTTTGGATGTATAGATTAAGAGTTATGAATTTTACGGGAAAAGACTATTTTAAAAGTAACAGCTTATAATTCCTTGTGGTTAACTCCAAAATTGATGAAATTTTATGGGAGTACATGTGTATGATAGAAGTATACTCTGTAAAATTTCAGAATTTTTGGACAAAAGTACAATTTTGATAAATGTCTAAATATTCGGCTATTTTGGGCCATATGAAAAAATAGTAAATGACTTTTAAAAATTCTGAGAAAAATATATGTTCACTATGGGACTATATTATGCTAAATCCCGAAAAGAAATATTTTTGGAACTGATTTGGTATTTTTCATGAAAATAGTCTAGTTATGAGTAAATGAATTAAATATGTTTTGTGAAGAAAGAAAATTGGAAAATAGGATTTTATGGCTTGAGAATCCTATATGAGGTATATGCAGATTTTTGATGAGGGTTTTGGTTATTGATGATGAAATTGTAAGAGTTGGCATTTTATGATGATTAAATGCATTAATTAGTAAAGTGTAAACAATTAAAATAAATTGTTTATAAATTTAAGTAATGTTATTCTTTCAATATCATTATACCGAAATATTGGTATGAATTTTATTGTAGAATTTCTATCTTTTGTGTCGGGGTTACTATTCATGAGTTACGAATATTACTCTTGAGATTAAAACTATATGTTGATTTATTATTTTTATCATCATATATAACATTTTTATAACCCTGATTGTTAAAATTCTCTTTCACTGGAGTGTAAAGATGGGTAGATTATTGGTATGATCATGACTAGGGTTCTCTTTGGCCTGTAGTGCAAAGTTGAATTGTGACTGGTAGATCATGACCATTGAATTTACAATTGAATATCTTTAGCTTAAGTGTGTAAAGATGAATTGATTAACATGGGTTATAATTATGGTGTATATAAATTCTGAATGATTATATATTTCTTTGAGATATGAATATATTTGGCCTGTAGTGCAAATATGAATTGTTGAGGAATATCTTTAGTCTGTAGTGCAAAGATGAATTGTAGATGAATATCTTTGGCCAGTAATGCAAAGATGAACTGTGGATGAATATCTTTGGCCTGTAGTGCAAAGATGACTTGTTGATGAATATCTTTGGCCTGTAGTGCAAAGATGAAGTTATTAGTATGATTATGAACAGGAACTGTGATTTGGTATAACCATGATCTTTGATGTTTCAGGTGATAAAAATTATCTTCGTCCTAGATGAGAAGAGGAATTTAGAACTACAGTTATGATTATGAGTTATTCATATGATTGTGGACCAGGAATTGTTGATTGATGTTACAGGGATAAAAACATTGTTGGTGGTTTTTAACATGGAGAAGATAATAGACTTTATAGTCTATTTGACTCTTCTAATGGATTGCTCGTTCCGCTGCAACTATGGTTGAAATTTTTATCATTTACCATATGTTTTAAATCTCTGATTTATTATTGATGAAGGCTATTGATAATTTAATTATATTTAGTCATGATATTCTTTACTGAGCTAGTTGTGCTAACCCTTTTGCTTCACAATTTCCTTTCAGGTAATAAGAGTGTAGCTGGGTCGAGCGAGGGTAACGGGGAAATAGAACGGTGGTCTCTAGCTGTGGGATGTTCTCCCGAATCAGTATAGAAAAGTTCATTTAGTAGTTATATTTGGTGAATCAATAGGGTGAGGCGAACCTAACGTTGGAAGGGTGTTTTGTCACTATCATACAAGATGTCTAATGACATACAACCTCGTGTCATCATAGGACAGGGTTGTGCTCATCCACTTGCTGAGTATATCTATGGGCACTACCTATATAATCTTGGTGTTTGTTTGAAGTATTATTCTCAATTAGAGACAGTGGAGATAATGATAAGTCAAGAGAAGACTCACCATTGGGAAGAATATGATAGTAATCTTCTCGTTTTCTTTGGGGTCTATGGGTCAACCAAAGATAATTCTGTGGCCATATGATATCTATCATAACCTAGACGCGTGGCCTCCCATGTACGAAGGTTCCTTGAACACTTCCCAAAGATCTAATTTCTAGAACAGTTTTTGACTATACCTTTATGTAAGGTGTCATTGTGAGGTGATGTCCACGGTTAGAACATGAGTCACATTTGGTATATATTTGTATCCAAACTTATAGCATATGTGTTGTTGTATTTTGCACGACAATTGTTGTAATAAAGTTACAGTTATTTTATATACCATGTATTTGGCGACTCAGAATAGGTTGGATGGGGATATGATCTCTGGCGGAGATCGGGAAATAGAACTAGGAGGAGAGAGATGAGTAAATCCTTCGCTAGTGTGTCCTACCTAAGCTTATTTGTTGGTCAGTCATAATATCGGGATGTTATGTGATATGTTAATTTGTTAAATTAACCCTTGTTTTGAAGCTGTATTCTAGAATGATATTTGAAATACAGGAGATGAGCAATGAAGAAATTGTGATGACAGGGAAGATGGAATCTGAAATGAAAAGAAGGTATTCTCAATTCTTTGAAATACCAGGTACGTAAATTTCGGGGACGAAATTTCATAAGAGGGGAGATGATTGTAAGACCCCGAATTTTATGAAATAAAAGTATTCAATTTTTCTTATAATTTACTATTCAGTAAATGGTTAAATTGATAAAAGTTTAAAGTTATGAGTGAAATATGATTTTTTTTTCAAAATAAGAACGTGGTTAAGTGTTATAAAATAATCATTGTTTGTCGGGGAATATTCTTTCTGTCGGGGAATATTCGTACGACGGCGCAGCCATTTGTGGTCCCCATAACGAATAACTGTCGGATGAAGGAAAACGACAAATTTAAGTTTTACAAATAACGGCGTAGTTGTTACCGTTAATACTGTTGAAATACCCGGTGGTTAAAATACAGTAATACGCGTTATTGCACAGTAGCACACAGTATTGCACAGTATTTTTAAAATTATTGATTCTTACGTAAGAAGGCACTACTCAATAATTGTTACAGTAATTACTGTTCAATATTTTATTTTATTGATTCAATAATTGCTGCGTTGATATTTTGTATTATTGTTGTTCAATAATTGTGTGCTGCAGTATTTCCCATTATCAGATCAATAATTCATATTATTTGAATAGTATTATTAGATAGCATTATTGGCAATGTCTAGAAAGTTCTGTCTAAGGAGAGGTTTGGTCATCTAATTGCGCGCCAGTAAGGAGAAATCCTTATTGGAAAGCCCCCTCTTTCCTGGGAACGGCCTGGTTGTCATAAATGTGCTTCCGTAATATTATTTGTGAATTATTAATTATTGATTCATATGATAAGGAAATATTTATTTTGTGTGGATATAAACGAGTGATATATTTTTGTGGTTAAAAATGAAGGAGTTAATGTTGAGGTTTTTATCCGTATTTTTGTCGGAATTGAGGTATTAAAAATCAGGATTTTTGAGATATTTTGCGGGGGTTATAATTTTTAATCCGACTGTTGGATCGTGGTAATTTTTGGATATGTTATACATATGTAAGTTGAGTATATGTCCACAAATTTTGAACCGTTAAAAATGAACGTATGATTTATTATGAATTTTACGAGATGACTGGTTCAGAAATTGTTAAATTTTCGGAGTTTATCATTTTGGTGGAAAATTCTAGAATTGGTGGGCCCCACTTGTGGTTGGTGAAGAAATGTGCTGAATTATATTTCAAATGTGGTGGGTGGGAATAGTAGCATGTAAAGCCATCAGGTTGCAGGTCAAACCTACCAAAATTTTCTTATAAATAGAGGGCTAAGTTAGAATTGAAAATCACACCAGAAACATAAGCTTTCTCTCTTTCTCTCTCTATATTATGAAGCATATTTTGTGAGTATTTAGATACTTGAGAGTTGCTATTCAGTGCAAGTTTCTTCGGCTTTGCATACCGATCAGAAGTACTGCTCTTTTGAGGTATGGGATTGTAAGGGATAGTAAGGGATATTAAGGGATTTTAAGGGTTGTTATGATTTTCAGTTTCGTAATTTTTCTGATCTTCAAAAATTCTGGAAGAAATTTGAAATGATATTTTGATGAGTTTCTTGATTGTATCCAAAAATGGTGATTTTTGGATGTATAAATTGAGAGTTATGAATTTTATGAGAAAAGACTATTTTAAAAGTAACAGCTTATAATTCCTTGTGGTTAACTCCAAAATTGATGAAATTTTTTATTGGAGAGTACATGTATATGATAGAAGTATACTCTGTAAATTTTAGAATTTTTAGACAAAAGTACAATTTTTTATAAATGTCTAAATATTCGGCTATTTTGGCCATATGAAAAAAAGTAAATGACTTTTAAAAATTCTGAGAAAAAATATATGTTCACTATGAGACTATATTATGCTAAATCCCAGAAAATAAATATTTTTGGAACTGATTTGGTATTTTTCATGAAAATGGTCTAGTTATGAGTAAATGAACTGTTCTAGAAATTAGAATCTTTGGGAAGTGTTCAAGGAAACCTTCGTACATGGGAGGCCACGCGTCTAGGTTATGATAGATATCATATGGCCACTGAATTATCCTTGGTTGACCCATAGACCCCAAAGAAAAACGAGAAGATTACTATCATATTCTCCCAATGGTGAGTCTTCTCTTGACTTATCATTATCTCCACTGTCTCTAATTGAGAATTATACTTCAAACAAACACCAAGATTATATAGGTAGTGCCCATAGATATACTCAGCAAGTGGATGAGCACAACCCTGTCTTATGATGACACGAGGTTGTATGTCATTAGACATCTTGTATGATAGTAACAAAACACCCTTCCAACGTGGGAGGTTCGCCTCACCCTATTTTCTTCACCAAATATAACTACTAAATGATGACCACCGTTCTATTCCCTTGTTACCCCCGCTCGACCCAGCTACACTCTTATTACCTGAAAGGAATTGTGAAGCAAAAGGGTGAGCACAACTAGCTCAGTAAAGAATGTCATGACTAAAGATAATTCAATTATCTATAGCCTTCATCAACAATAAATCAGAGATTTAGAACATATGGTAAATGATAAAAATTTCAACCATAGTTGCAGCGGAACGAGCAATCCATTAGAAGAGTCAAATAGACTATAAAGTCTATTATCTTTTCCATGTTAAAAAATCCACCAACAATATTTTATCCCTGTAACATCAATCAACAATTCTGGTCCACAATCATATGAATAACTCATAATCATAACTGTAGTTCTAAATTCCTCCTCTCATCCAGGATGAAGATAATTTTCATCACCTATCTTTACCTGAAACATCAAAGATCATGGTTACACCAAATCACATTTCCTGTTCATAATCATACTAATAACTTCATCTTGTTTGCACTACGGGCCAAAGATATTCATCAACAAACCATCTTTGCACTACGGGCCAAAGATATTCAACAACAGTTCATCTTTGCACTACAGGCCAAA
>CM029013.1:364798-428611 GCA_016801055.1 Panax notoginseng | reverse complement strand
AATAAGGGTTTTTTGATATTTTGCGGTGTTTTAATTTTTAATCCGACCGTTGGATCGTGGTAATTTTTTGGATATGTTATACATATATAAGTTGAGTATATGTCCACAAATTTTGAACCGTTAAAAATGAACGTATGATTTATTATGAATTTTACAAGATGACTGGTTCAGAAATTGTTGAATTTTCGGAGTTTATCATTTTGGTGGAAAATTCTAGAATTGGTGGGCCCCACTTGTGGTTGGTGAAGAAATGTGCTGAATTATATTTCAAATGTGGTAGGTGGGAATAGTAGCAGGTAAAGCCATCAGGTTGCAGGTCAAACCTACCAAAATTTTCCTATAAATAGAGGGCTAAGTTAGAATTGAAAATCACACCAGAAACAAGTTTTCTCTCTTTCTCTCTCTAGATTATTGAGTGTATTTTGTGAGTATTTAGATACTTTGAGAGTTTCTATTCATCAGAGCAAGTTTCTTTCAGCCTTATACCGGTATTCCGACCAGAAGTACTGATATTTTGAGGTAAGGGATATTATTTTCTTCTTAATGATATTATTTTCTTCAATATCATTATGCTGAAATATTGATATGAGTTTTTATCAAATTTGGAACTTTTTGTGTCGGGGTTACTATTCACGTATACGGCACTATTCACGTATACGGCACTATTCACGAATACGGCACTATTCACCGAAAAATAAAATTTTCCCTTTTTGTCCAAGATGTCTATTATGGTTACTATCTTTGATTGTATCCATGTTTTGATCTTTATTTTTGAATTCTGCTTCACAATTGATTATTATGAAGTATTATTGATCTTGGATAAACTGTTATACGAATCCCTACTATTTGTCCTTCTGTCTCATTGGATTCGTTCTCTTTAAGATATTTTTCATCATCCTCAGTCCTAAATGATGATATTAATGAATATCTTTGGCCTGTAGTGCAAAGATGTATAATTACTTGATGAATATCTTTGGCCTGTAGTGCAAAGATGAACAGGTGTTGAGATGAACATGACCGACTGATGATACAAATGAATATCTTTGGCCTGTAGTGCAAAGATGAATATTTGGTTAAAGATGATTATTAATTGATGTTACAGGGATAAAATATTGATGATGGACTTTTAAATCTTAGAAGATAGTAGAATTCTTTCTCTACTTGACTCTTCTAATGGTTTGTTGTTTCCGCTGCAGTTGTTGATCTAAAACTTGTTGTCGATTATATTTTATCAGATTTTTCCCTGTTGAAGACTAACGATAATTTGTTGTATATTATCTTAGTCATAATATTCTTTACTGGGCTAGTTGAGCTCACCCTTTTCCTTTTTGTTCCATTTTTCTTCTCAGGAGGTGAGAACATAGCAGGATCTAGTCGGGGTATGGAGTAATGGTTCTAGAAAGATGTATTAGCAGTCCTCACTATTTCTGTAAAATAGTGTTTGAATAATTGTAATGAGGATTTATTTGAGTGTGGATATTGTCTAGAAGACAATATTTGTATTTAAACTCACAGTATGTGTTGTCGTATTTTGCACGACAATTGTATTATTGAAGTTGTAGTTTGCTTTCTGTACCATGTATTTGGCGACTCAGAATGGGTGTTGTATACCTATTCTGGGGGCGTCACAGTTGGTATCAGAGCTTAGGGATATGATCCCTGGCTGAGATGTGAGACAAGAACTAGGAGGGAGAGACGGGGAATTCCTTCGCTAGTATGACCTGACTAAGTTTATTTGGTGTTTATTTGGTCGGTCAGAGTATAGGGATAATATATGACATGACTATTAACCCTTGTTTTATGGCAGTATTTAAGAATGGCAGCTGAGAACGTTAATAATGGAGTAAATCAGACCGTGGAGACACCTTTGATCACTACCCAGGGGAACGTGCAACAGGAAGGCAATATTCCTCCTGTAAACAACGTTACCGAGCAAACGATGAATGATGAATGTTTAGGAGCTTTTTGCAGTTCATGCAAAATCAGACGAGGGAGACTCGTGTGCAGAATACGGGTGGAAATGATAACAACGCGCGGTTTGTCACAGCTAAGCAGTTCAAAGAATTGGGACCACCAGAATTTAAGGGAAAGCCGGATCCGATCATGGCGGAAACGTGGGTCAAGCAAATTACCAAGATATTTGATGTCTTGGGATGCACGGAGGAACAGAAGGTTCCATTCGCCACATTTATGTTCCGCGGTGAGGCAGACTACTGGTGGGAGTCTGTGAAGCGTACCCAGCCTGACGCACTCAACATGTCCTGGGAAACATTTCAAAAACTGTTCAATGACAAGTACTTTCCTGAAAGTATTCGTCATATGAAGGAGGTTGAGTTTATTAGACTGGAACAAAACAACATGACGGTGTCCCAGTACGAGGCGAAGTTTGCAGAGTTATCCAGGTTTGCACCTCATTTGGTCGAAAATGAGGAACGAATGACGCGGATGTTTCTGAGAGGTCTAAAACCTGAGATTCGTCAATATCTTATCTCTCATAAATTTTCTTTGTATTCAGATTTGTAAACAGGGCCAATTATTAGAGAGAGATAATGAGTATACTGCAACCGAGGGACCACAACCAGGGTCATACCGTGGCAGCAATCATCAAGCGATGAATAACCAACGAGAGGGAAAAATACGAACAAAGCGGTAACCACTCGGTGGTCATCGTGGCCATGATAATAGAAGGAGGTGAGTCAGTGAAATTTCAGAAAGAGGAGATTCAACAATGACGGGAAGACATCAAGACGTCAGCACCAGCACCAACAACAAATTTTAGGGGAGGAGAACGACCGCCAGTTAGATTTACAAATGCGGGAAAGAGGGACATATCAGCCCAAACTGTCCACAACAATCCAAGGTGATGTTACAACTGTGGAAGGAAGCCACATCGCTCGAGAGTGTTCTGTAGCGAAACCAAGTTCAGCGGAGTGGTGATTCCAAGGGCTGTCCCGGATAAGGCGAAATCAGCGGTTCCTGGAAGAGCGTTTGTCGTTACTGGCCAAAACGCGAGAAACCCGAACGAGGTGATCACGGGTAAGCTAATCTTGAATTCTTGCGAAGTTTATACTTTACTAGATACCGGTTCTACATTCTTTTATCTCTCCTGCTTGTGCTCAACGTTTAAACTTGACTCCGGAGAAATTGGACTTTAACTTATCTGTTGAAACTCCGTTGGGTGAAACCTTCGTTACATCTACAGTTTATAAATCTTGCATGATCCAAGTTGGCACTATCACATTACCTGTTGATCTTATCTCTTTAAAGATACTTGCTTTTGATGTGATTTTAGGAATTGATTGGTTAACCACTCATCATGCTAAAATTGATTGTTTTCGTAAGGTTGTTAGTTTTCATATTCCTAACCAACCTGTCATACGAATTCAAACTACTAAACCACTAAAATCAGTCACTGTCATATCAAGCCACAAAGCTATTCGTTTATTGAAAAACGGATGTCAAGCTTTCTTAGCCCATGTTATGGATTTGAACAAAGACAAGTCAGATTTGAATAATATTTCTATTGTTAGAGAATTTTCCGATGTATTTCCTGAAGAACTTCCCGGTCTACCCCCGAAACGAGAAATTGAATTCTTTATTGACCTTGAACCCGTACAAAGCCCATTTCTAAAACCCCATATCGAATGGCTCCTATTGAACTTCAGGAGTTAAAAGTCCAACTACAGGAGTTGTTGGACATCGGTTTTATTCGTCCTAGTACGTCTCCTTGGGGTGCTCCTGTTTTATTCGTAAAGAAGAAAGACGGGAGTATGCGACTTTGTATTGACTATCGAGAATTGAACCATGTCACCATCAAGAATAGGTATCCGCTACCTCGCATTGATGACCTGTTTGACCAGTTGCAAAGCACAATTCTTTTCAAAGATCGATCTTCGTTCTGGATATCATCAGCTGAAGATTAAAACTGAGGATATTCCAAAGACTGCCTTCAGAACTCGTACGGGCATTATGAATTCTTAGTAATGTCTTTTGGATTGACTAATGCTCCTGCTGCCTTCATGGATATGATGAACCGTGTATTCAAAGAATATTTGGATCAGTTCGTTGTTGTCTTTATTGATGACATCCTCATCTATTCCAAAAGCCGTGAAGATCATGAGCGCCATTTGAAGCTGGTACTGCAAAGGCTTCGTGAAAACAAGCTATATGCCAAACTGAAGAAATGCGAGTTCTGGCTTGAGGAAGTAGCATTCCTTGGGCACGTGGTGTCAAAACATGGAGTATCTGTCGACCCGGCGAAGATTGAAGCCATACAAAGTTGGGAGCAACCGAAGTCGGTAACCGAAGTACGTAGCTTTCTGGGCTTAGCTGGTTATTATCGGAGATTTGTGGAAGGATTTTCTCGAATCGCTACTCCGTTAACTCAGCTGACTCGAAAGATACAAAATTCGTATGGAGTGAGGAATGCGAGAAGAGTTTCCAAGAACTCAAGAGGAGACTCATTTCGGCACCTGTTTTGACAATACCATCTGGTTCGGATGGATTTGTTATCTACAGCGATGCTTCAGGCAAAGGGTTAGGATGTGTTCTCATGCAACATGGGAAAGTCATAGCCTATGCCTCACGACAACTCAAAGAATATGAGAGGAATTATCCTACTCATGATTTGGAGTTGGCAGCAGTCGTTTTTGCGTTGAAGATCTGGAGACACTACCTTATGGGGAGAAGTGGAGATCTATACAGATCATAAAAGCCTCAAATATTTCTTCACCCAAAAGGAACTCAACATGCGGCAACGACGTTGGCTTGAGCTGTTGAAAGATTACGATCATACCATCCAATACCATCCTGGAAAAGCAAACGTAGTAGCTGACGCATTGAGTAGAAGATCATATGCGGGTACGAGTGCAATGTTTTAACACAAAGGCCCATTTTGTATGACTTGCAAAGGATGGAGATAGAGATGAAGGCTCCAAGTACCCACATGATGATATCAAATATACGAGTAGAACCGACTTTAATCGATAAAGTTAAAGCTGCTCAAGCTACGGATATAGAGCTGATGCGTATGAAGAAGAAAGTGCAAGAAGGTGCTATTCCAGAAGCAAGAATCGATGAAGAAGGAATACTTCGAGTCAACTCCAGACTTTGTGTTCCTAACGATTTTGACTTGAAGCATAGAATAATGATGGAGGCACACACACACCGTTTGCAATCCATCCTGGGAGTACCAAAATGTATCACGATCTTCGACATACATTTGGTGGAGCAATATGAAAAGAGAGATCGCGGAGTTTATCTCGAGATGTTTAACTTGTCAACGTGTAAAAGCGGAGCATCAAGTACCAAAGGGTCCATTGCAACCACTTGAGATTCCGAAATGGAAGTGGGAACACATTACTATGGATTTTGTTACAGGTCTTCCCAAGGTTTCTCAAGGCATAGATGCGATTTGGGTTATTGTTGATAGATTAACCAAGTCCGCTCATTTCTTGCCGATACGTGAGACTTATTCCCTGAACGTCTTGCTAGTATGTACGTGAACGAGATTGTGAGATTGCATGGCATGCCAGTATCCATAGTTTCGGATCGTGACCCAAGATTCACTTCACGATTTTGGGTTAGCTTGCAGAAAGCTATGGGCACGGATTTACGATTCAGTTCAGCATACCATCCTCAAACGGACGGACAATCAGAGAGGACTATTCAAACTCTTGAAGATCTATTAAGACTTTGTGTCTTAGATCTCAAAGGGAGTTGGGATAAGTACCTACCATTGGTGGAATTCTCTCCTACAACAACAGTTATCAGGCGAGCATAGGTATGGCTCCATTTGAGGCGTTGTATGGAAGAAAATGTCGTTCTCCAGTATGCTGGGACGAGGTGGGTGAAGCAACATTGTTGGGACCAGAATTGGTACGCATTACTACAGAGAAGATCCAAACGATTCGACAACGTATACAAACGGCACAGGATCGACAAAAGAGTTATGCGGATCTTCATCGGAAGGACGTGGAATTTAATATTGGGGATCATGTATTGTTACGTGTTGCACCATGGAAGGGAGTTACAAGATTTGGGAAGAGAGGAAAGCTCAATCCAAGATTTGTTGGTCCATTTGAGATTCTTGAGCGAATAGGAAATGTGGCATATAGACTCGCATTACCTCCAAGCATGTCTCGTGTTCATAATGTTTTTCACATATCTATGCTTCGTAAATATGTTAAAGACCCGAACCACATTATTGAGTTAGAACCAGACGAGATAGCTGAAGATTTAACGTACGAGGAGGTACCTGTTAAGATCTTGGATAGGAAAGAGCATGTCCTACGCACGAAGGTTATACCACAAGTTAAGGTTTTGTGGAGAAACCATGCTATTGAAGAAATGACCTGGGAGTTGGGAATCAGAAATGAAAGCGAGGTATCCTCACCTTTTTGAAACATCAGGTACGTACGTCAATTTCGAGGACGAAATTTCATAAGGAGGGGAGGTTGTAAGACCCCAACTTATTAATGAATAAAATCAAATTTTCTCTAAATATTATTGTGAATAATAAGGGGTTAATTTGATATAATACTTTGGTTATGGGTGAAATGTGCAAATTTTGCAAAATAAGCAAGTGGTTATAAAATATTTATTTTTGGTCGGTGAATATTCGGTTGGTCGTGGAATATTCTTGCTGTCGGGGAATATTCGTACGACGACGCAGCCTTGTGTGGGCCCCATAACGAAAGCGATTGGATGAAGAAAACGACAAGTATAAGTTGTTTATAAATAACGGCGTAGTTGTTACCGTTAATACTGTTGGAATACCCGGTGGTTAAAATACAGTAGCACACGGTATTGCACCAATTATTGATTCTTACGTAAGAAGGCACTACTCAATAATTGTTACAGTAGTTATTATTCAATATTTTATTTTATTGATTCAATAATTGCTGCGTTGATATTTTATATTATTGTTGTTTCAATAATTGTTGCTGCACAGTATTTTCATTTATCAGATCAATAATTCATATTATTTGAATAATATTATTAGATAACATTATTGGCAATGTCTAGAAAGTTCTGTCTAAGGAGAGGTTTGGTCATCTAATTGCGCGCCAGTAAGGAGAAATCCTTATTGGAAAGCCCCCTCTTTCCTGGGAACGGCCTGGTTGTCATAAATGTGATTCTGTAATATTATTTGTGAATAATTAATTATTGATTCATATGATAAGGAAATATTTATTTTATGTGGATATAAATGAGGGATATATTTTTGTGGTTAAAATGAAGGAGTTAATGTTGAGGTGTTTATCAGTATTTTTGTCGGAATGAGGTATTAAAAATCAGGGTTTTTGAGAAATAATTGCGGGTGTTATAATTTTTAATCCGACCGTTGGATCGTGGTAATTTTTGGATATGTTATACATATATAAGTTGAGTATATGTCCACAAATTTTGAACCGTTAAAAATGAACGTATGATTTATTATGAATTTTACAAGATGACTGGTTCAGAAATTGTTGAATTTTCGGAGTTTATCATTTTGGTGAAAATTCTAGAATTGGTGGGCCCCACTTGTGGTTGGTGAAGAAATGTGCTGAATTATATTTCAAATGTGGTAGGTGGGAATAGTAGCAGGTAAAGCCATCAGGTTGCAGGTCAAACCTACCAAAATTTTCCTATAAATAGAGGCTAAGTTAGAATTGAAAATCACACCAGAAACAAGTTTTCTCTCTTTCTCTCTCTAGATTATTGAGTGTATTTTGTGAGTATTTAGATACTTTGAGAGTTTCTATTCATCAGAGCAAGTTTCTTTCAGCCTTATACCGGTATTCCGACCAGAAGTACTGATATTTTGAGGTAAGGGATATTATTTTCTTCTTAATGATATTATTTTCTTCAATATCATTATGCTGAAATATTGATATGAGTTTTTATCAAATTTGGAACTTTTTGTGTCGGGGTTACTATTCACGTATACGGCACTATTCACGTATACGGCACTATTCACGAATACGGCACTATTCACCGAAAAATAAAATTTTCCCTTTTTGTCCAAGATGTCTATTATGGTTACTATCTTTGATTGTATCCATGTTTTGATCTTTATTTTTGAATTCTGCTTCACAATTGATTATTATGAAGTTATTATTGATCTTGGATAAACTGTTATACGAATCCCTACTATTTGTCCTTCTGTCTCATTGGATTCGTTCTCTTTAAGATATTTTTCATCATCCTCAGTCCTAAATGATGATACAAATGAATATCTTTGGCCTGTAGTGCAAAGATGTATAATTACTTGATGAATATCTTTGGCCTGTAGTGCAAAGATGAACAGGTGTTGAGATGAACATGACCGACTGATGATACAAATGAATATCTTTGGCCTGTAGTGCAAAGATGAATATTTGGTTAAAGATGATTATTAATTGATGTTACAGGGATAAAATATTGATGATGGACTTTTAAATCTTAGAAGATAGTAGAATTCTTTCTCTACTTGACTCTTCTAATGGTTTGTTGTTTCCGCTGCAGTTGTTGATCTAAAACTTGTTGTCGATTATATTTTATCAGATTTTTCCCTGTTGAAGACTAACGATAATTTGTTGTATATTATCTTAGTCATAATATTCTTTACTGGGCTAGTTGAGCTCACCCTTTTCCTTTTTGTTCCATTTTTCTTCTCAGGAGGTGAGAACATAGCAGGATCTAGTCGGGGTATGGAGTGATGGTTCTAGAAAGATGTATTAGCAGTCCTCACTATTTCTGTAAAATAGTGTTTGAATAATTGTAATGAGGATTTATTTGAGTGTGGATATTGTCTAGAAGACAATATTTGTATTTAAACTCACAGTATGTGTTGTCGTATTTTGCACGACAATTGTATTATTGAAGTTGTAGTTTGCTTTCTGTACCATGTATTTGGCGACTCAGAATGGGTGTTGTATACCTATTCTGGGGCGTCACACAAGTTTATGTAGTAAAATGAATTAAATATGTTTTGTGAAGAAAGAAAATTGGAAAAGGAGGGATTTATGCTTGGAGAATCCAATATGAGTATATGCATGATTTATTTGGATGAGGTTTTGGTTATAGATGATGAAATTGTAAGAGATTGGCATTTTAAGATGATTAAATTGTATTAATTAGTAAAGTGTAAACAATTAAAATAAATTGTTTATAAATTTAAATAATGGTTTATTCTTTCAATATCATTATACCGAAATATTGGTATGAATTTTATTGTAAAATTTCTATCTTGTGGTCGGGTTACTATTCAATGATTACGAATATTACTCTTGAGATTAAAACTATATTGTGTTGATCATATTATTTTATCATCATATATAACATTTTTATAACCTTGATGTTGAAATTCTCTTCACTGGAGTGTAAAGATGGGTAATTATTGGTTATGATCATGACAGGTTCTCTTTGGCCTGTAGTGCAGAAGTTGAATTGTGACTGTATGATCATGACCATTGAATTTATAATTGAATATCTTAAGCTTAAGTGCAAAGGTGAATTGATCAACATGTTTATAAATTATTGTTTATATAAATTCTGAAATGATTATATATTTCTTTGGATATGAATAATATTTGGCCTGTAGAGCAAATATAAATTGTTTGATGACTATCTTGGCATGTAGTTCAAAGGATGCTGTTGATTAATATCTTTGGCCTGTAGTGCAAAGATGAACTGTTGTTGAATATCTTTGGCCCGTAGTGCAAAGATGGTTTGTTGATTAAATATCTTTGCCCTATGCAAAGATGGTTTGTTGATGATATCTTTGGCCCGTAGTGCAAAGATGGATTTGTATATGATTATAAACAGGAACTGTGATTTGGTATAACCATGATCTTTGATGTTCAGGTAAAGACAGTGATGAAAATATTCTTCTTCGTCCTGGGTGCGAAGAAAAATTTTATAGTCACAATTATGATTAGAGTTATTCATATGATTGTGGAAAGGAACTGTTGAGTGATGTTACATGGATAAAACATTTTGGTGAATTTTTAACATGGAGAAGATAATAGACTTTAAGTCTATTTGACTCTTCTAATGGATTGCTCGTTCCGCTGCAATGTGGTTGAAATTTTTATCATTTGCCATATGTTCTAAATCTCTGATTTATTATTGATGAAGGCTATTGATAATTTAATTATCTTTAGTCATGAGATTCTTTACTGAGCTAGTTGTGCTCACCCTTTTGCTTCACAATTCCTTTCAGGTAATAAGAGTGTAGCTGGGTCGAGCGGGGGTAACAAGGGAATAGAACGGTGGTCATCATTTAGTAGTTATATTTGGTGAAGAAAATAGTGAGGCGAACCCAACGTTGGAAGGGTGTTTTGTCACTATCATACAAGATGTCTAATGACATACAACCTCGTGTCATCATAAGACAGGGTTGTGCTCATCCACTTGCTGAGTATATCTATGGGCACTACCTATATAATCTTGGTGTTTGTTTGAAGTATAATTCTCAATTAGAGACAGTAGAGATAATGATAAGTCAAGAGAAGACTCACCATTGGGAAGAATATGATAGTAATCTTCTCGTTTTTCTTTGGGGTCTATTGGGTCAACCAAGGATAATTCTGTGGCCATATGATATCTATCATAACTAGACGCGTGGCCTCCCATGTACGAAGGTTTCCTTGAGCACCTTCCCAAAGATTCTAATTTCTAAAACATTTTTGACTATACCTTTATGTAAGGTGTTATTGTGAGGTGATGTTCACGGTTGGAACATGAGTCACATTTGTATATATTTGTATCCAAACTAACAGCATATGTTGTTTGTTGTATTTTGCACGACAATTGTTGTAATAAAGTTGTAGTTATTTTCTGTACCATGTATTTGACGACTCAGAATGGGTTGGGTGGAATGAACCTATTTTGGGGTCGTTACATAAACTGTGAGTTTGAATATAAATATTGTATACTAGAGAGTATACAAACTCAAAAGGAGTCATCATTATAATTATTATCACACTATTTCATAGAATAGTGAGGATACTACTAATGCTATCCTCTGGACCATCAATCTGTTTCCCGACTCATCCCAGCTATATTCTCATTTTCTGAAGAGAACAGTGAAAAAAGGGTGAGCTCAACTAGCCCAGTAAGAAATATTATGACTAAGATAATGCAGAATAAATTATCATTAGTCTCCAACAACGTTAAACTAATAAAATACAATATACATCAAGTTTAACTGCAGCGGAACAAGCAATCCATTAAAAGAGTCAAGTAGAGAATAAAATCTACTATCTTTTATGTTTTAATAGGTTTTTCATCACTTTTATCGCTGGGACTCAGCTTAATAAATAATTCACATCATCGAATCACTCCTGCACTACGGCCAAGGATATTCTTAAGTATCACGACCACAAATTATCCATGCATTACGGGCCAAGGATATTCGTGTTTCATCAATGGTCATGATCATGCCAACAACGTCCATCAATGCACTACGGGCCAATGCGGACTTTTACCACATCATTTGTAACATTACGGTCATGATTACACCGAACAATCCCTGGTTATAATCATACCAAGTCTATCTATGCACTACATGCCACAGATGACTTTCAACAAAAATATAAACATGAGGATGATGACAATGATATAAGAATTCAATAAAACAAGTTCAAGAATTAATTTATCCAGGAACCAATAACGTCCCAAATTGTCACATGATACTGCTTTGTGCAGTAAAATTCAAGAATGCTCAAAAGAATATTTTCATAAAAATATACTGGATGAAGTGCTAATATCAAGGATATTTCACTAATTTCATGGAGTATAAAAGCCAAAACTTTAACCAAACTGAGTATAATAAAAGAATGGAATAACAAAAGAAATCACCATGCATTCGATAGACCGCACAGACAGGTTATTCCAACAGAATAATAAATAACGGAACCAGGTCATGCGTAAACGCACCGACAAGATATTCCGACAGAATACTAAATAATAGAACCAGGTCCGGCGTAAACGCACAGACAGGATAATTTCGACAGAATAATATATAATGGAACCAGGTCAGGCGTAAAACGACAGTACAAGATATTCTGACAGAATATAAATAATGGGAACTAGGTCCGGCGTAAAACGCACAACAGGATATTCCAACAGAATAATAAAGAATGGAATAATAGAAGAATTTCACCAGTATAGGGTAGCTCGCGTAAACAGGTTATTCCAACAAATAATAAATAATGGAATAACAAAAAGAATTTCCCCAAGTATAGGATAGCCCGCGTATACAGGTTATTCCAACAAATAATAAATAATGGAATAACAGAAGAATTTCCACCAAGTATAGGGTACCCGCGTTATACAGGTTATTCCAACAGAATTATAAATAAATGGAATAAACAAAAGTTCTCTTCATGAATACAAAAGAAATAATACCCCTTACCGTAAAAGAACTGAATATAAGAGTAGTTAAGCAGCAGAAAATTTTTCTTCTTTCTCTCTATAATTTTTTTTCTCTAGAATTTCAGTGAATTTGTAAGAAATAATGAAGGAACGAGCTTCTATTTATAGGAGAATGGAAGTGCACTGTTCATGAACGAAAAATTTTTCAAAATCATTTTCTTCAATCAACTACAATTTAAAGCAGGTAAAGTAGCAGGTAAAGCCATCAGGTGGTTGGTGAAGAAATATGCTGAGAATTTTATGCTGATGTGGTGGTGGGAATAGTAGCAGTAAAGCCATCAGGTTGCAGTTTAAGTCTGCTTCGGCGTGCTAACATTTTCCTATAAATAGAGGGCTAAGTTAGAATTGAAAATCACACAAAAAACAATTTTTCTCTCTCTTTCTCTCTCTAGATTATTGAGTGTATTTTTGAGTATTTAGATACTTGATGAGTTGATAATTCATCAGTGCAAGTTTTTTTCAGCGTTATATCCGATATCCAGTTAGAAATGCTGCTCTTTTGAGGTAAGGGATAGTAAGGGATTTTAAGGGTTATTATGTTTTTCAGTTCGTAATTCTTCTGACCTTCAGAAAATTCTGGAAAATTTGAAATGATATTTTGATGAGTTTTATTGATTGTGTCCAAAAGGGTGATTTTTGGATGTATAGATTAAGAGTTATGAATTTTACAGGGAAAAGACTATTTTAAAGTAACCGCTTATAACTACTTGTGGTTAACTCCAAAATTCATGAATTTTTTATTGGAAGTATATTTGGCGGTTTTGGCCATATAAAAAATAGTAAATAAATTTTAAAAATTCAAGAAAAAAATATGTTCAATATGGGACTATATTATGCTAAATCTCAGGAAAGAAATATTTTTGGAACTGATTTGGTATTTTTCATGAAAATAGTCTAATTATGAGTAAATAAATTAAATATGTTATGTAAAGTATGAAAATTGGAAAAATATAATTTTATGGCTTGAATATCATATATGAGTTATATGCAGATTTTTGATTGAGGGTTTTAGGTATTGGTGAAGAAATCTTAAGAGTTTGGCATTTTATGATGATTAAATGTATTATTTAATAAAGTGTAAACAATTAAAATAATTGTTTATAAGTTTAAGAAATGTTATTTCAATATCATTATACCGAAATATTGGTATGGATTTTATTGTGAAATTTTTACCTTTTTGTGTCGGGTTTACTATTCATGAGTTACTATTCACGAAGTTACTATTCATGGATTACTATTCACGAGTTACTATTCATGACAAAATTAGTTTCTTTTTTCTGACCAAATTATAGTTGTTTTATGAATATTACTCTTGAGATTAAAACTATATGTTGATCATATTATTTTATTATCATATATAACATTTTTAAACCCTAATGATGATATTTCTCTTTGACTTGAGTGTAAAGATGGGTAGATTTCTGGTATGATCATGACTATGTGTTTCCTTTGGCCAGTAGTGCAAAGTTGAATTGTTGACTGGTATGATCAAGACCATTGAATTTATAATTGAATACTTTAGCTTAAGTACAAAGTTAAATGATCAACATGGTTATAATTATTGTTTATATAAATTCTGAAATGATTATATATTTCTTTGAGATATTAATATATTTGGCATGTAATGCAAATATGAACTTTTGTTGAATATCTTTGGCCTGTAGTGCAAAGATAAACTGGTGATGAATATCTTTGGCCCATAGTGCAAAGATGACCCGTGGTTGAATATCTTTGGCTAGTAGTGCAAAGATGAATTGATGAATATCTTTGGCCCGCAGTGCAAAGATGACATGTTGTTGAATATCTTTGGCAAGTAGTGCAAAGATGAACAGATGTTGAGATGAACATGACCAACTGGTGATACAAATGAATATCTTTGGCCGTAGTACAAAGATGAGGTTATTAGTATGATTATGAACAGAAAATGTGATTTGGTGTAACCATAATCTTTGATGTTTCAGGTAAAGACTGGTGATGAAAATTATCTTCGTCCTGGATGAGAAGAGGAATTTAGAACTACAGTTATATTATGAGTTATTCATATGATTGTGGACCAGAATTGTTGATTGATGTTACAGGATATAACATTGTTGGTGGATTTTTAACAAATAGAAGATAATAGACTTTGTAGTCTATTTGACTCTTCTAATGGATTGCTCTTCTGCTGCAACTATGGTTGAAATTTTATCATCTATCATATGTTCTAAATCTCTGATTTAATTCTGTTGAAGGCTATTGATAACTATTTATCTTTAGTCGTGATATTCTTTACTGGGCTAGTTGTGCTCACCCTTCTGTTTCACAATTCCTTTCAGGTAATAAGAGTGTAGCTGGGTCGAGCGGGGGTAACAGGGGAATAGAACGTGGTCATCATTTAGTAGTTATATTTGGGTAAATCATCTAGGGTGAAGCGAACCCAACGTTGGAAGGGTGTTTTGCCACTATCATACAAGATGTCTAATGACATACAACCTCGTGTCATCATAAGACAGGATTGTGCTCATCCACTTGCTGAGTATATTTACGAGCACTACCTATATAATCTTGGTATTTGTTTTGAAGTATAATTCTCAATTAGAGACAGTGGAGATAATGATAAGTCAAGAGAAGACTCACCATTGGAAAATATGAATAGTAATCTTCTCGTTTTTCTTCTTGGCTATATTGGGTCAACCAAGGATAATTTTGTGGCCATATGATATCTATCACAACCTAGAAGCATGGCCTCCCATGTACAAAGGTTTCCTTGAGCACTTTCCCAAAGATTCTAATTTCTAAAACATTTTTGACTATACCTTTATGTAAGGTGTCATTGTGAGGTGCTGTCCACGTTGGGACATAAGTCACATTTGGTATATATTTGTATCCAAACTCACAGCATATGTGTTTTGTATTTTGCACGTAATTGTTGTAATAAAGTTGTAGTTATTTTCTAACCA
The DNA here is from genome assembly GCA_016801055.1 of Panax notoginseng. Taxonomy (NCBI): domain Eukaryota; kingdom Viridiplantae; phylum Streptophyta; class Magnoliopsida; order Apiales; family Araliaceae; genus Panax; species Panax notoginseng. The sequence continues at coordinate 413,267 of CM029013.1, read as the reverse complement.
TGTATTTGGCGACTCAAAATAAGTTGGATGAAATGGACCTGTTTTGGGGTTGTCACATCTGAGAATTAAAATATTAAGTATCAGCTGAAAGAAGAAACAACTGAACGAGTGAGAATGAAGGATGTGTGGGTAAAAGACGCACGACATGTTGATATTGTAGAAAGAGACTTCCGATCCAAAAAGACTAAAATAGATGATATACATTTCTCTTTTTGGACAACAATTGGGAGAACCCAACATCGAGTTTGAATTACCCTGTACAGAGCGGTCAATCTGAACTCGATATGGATCGAAGATTTGATGATTCAGATCATGAAGCAGGAGTACGATGAAGTAGTTGAGGGTGAATATGCCCTATATTAGATCAATTCCTACGATAGTGATGACACCAAATGCTACCTACCAGACAAGTTCAAAGTCGGGTAGTTCAAGGAGAGCGGTTGTCATGACTTCCCAACAAGTGAGGAACCCAAATGAATTTATCGCGGGTAAGCTAATCATAAAATTTTGCGAAGTTTGTACCTTATTCGATACTGGTTCTACCCACTCTTGTATTTCACCTAGTTGTGTTCAACGTTTAAACTTGGCTCTTAAAAAAAATAAAAATAATAAAAAAAATAAATTATTAGACTTGACTTATCTGTTGAAACTCTGTTAGAGAAACCTTCGTAACTCACTATTTATAAATCTTGTTAAATTCAAATCGATACTTTCACGTTACCTGTCGATATGTGATTTTTAGAAACGATTGGTAAACTACCCATCGTGCTTTTCGTAAGTGTTGTTAATTTTCATATTCCTAACCAACTTGTTATGCGAATTCAATAACCAAACCATTAAAGTCAATCATTGTCATATCAAGCCATAAGTAAAGAGCCCCGAGCCTTTCGCTGATGACTTCCTTATGTAGAATGCAACGAAGTCAGACTTTCCGTAAGTGACGTTGTGAATGACGATGGCAAGTTGATAGGTATCAATGTGACGTGTTACCCAAGTCTTGGATGAGGGTCACAGTTTTTGAATGATATTTTTTATCATTAATAAATTCTTGACGTATTCCTGAAGACTTCTTAGCCTACCCCTAGAGCGTTTAAAATCGAATTTTGTATTGACCCCAGTAACAAAACCCATTTCTAAAACCCTTCAATATTTCTTCAACTAAAATGAACGTAACATGCGCCAAAGACGTTGCTCGAGCTGTTGAAGATTACGATCGTACTATGCAATATCATCAGGAAGTGCAACGTGGTAGCTACGCGTTGAGTAGAAGATTGTATCGTTATAAGTGCGAATATACGAACCCACGTGAAGATAACGAATATATTAGAATTCGACTTTAATCGATAAAGTTAAAGCCGCCTCAAGCTACATACTCAAGCTGATGAATGTGAAGAAGAAGGTTCAAGAGGGCGTTATTCTAGAAGCAAGAATCGACGAAGAGAGGAAATCTCAACTGTGACGCCCCCAGAATAGGTATACAACACCCATTCTGAGTCGCCAAATACATGGTACAGAAAGCAAACTACAACTTCAATAATACAATTGTCGTGCAAAATACGACAACACATACTGTGAGTTTAAATACAAATATTGTCTTCTAGACAATATCCACAGTCAAATAAATCCTCATTACAATTATTCAAACACTATTTTACAGAAATAGTGAGGACTGCTAATACATCTTTCTAGAACCATTACTCTATACCCCGACTAGATCCTGCTATGTTCTCACCTCCTGAGAAGAAAAATGGAACAAAAAGGAAAAGGGTGAGCTCAACTAGCCCAGTAAAGAATATTATGACTAAAATAATATACAACAAATTATCGTTAGTCTTCAACAGGGAAAAATCTGATAAAATATAATCGACAACAAGTTTTAGATCAACAACTGCAGCGGAAACAACAAACCATTAGAAGAGTCAAGTAGAGAAAGAATTCTACTATCTTCTAAGATTTAAAAGTCCATCATCAATATTTTATCCCTGTAACATCAATTAATAATCATCTTTAACCAAATATTCATCTTTGCACTACAGGCCAAAGATATTCATTTGTATTATCAGTCGGTCATGTTCATCTCAACACCTGTTCATCTTTGCACTACAGGCCAAAGATATTCATTTGTATTATCAGTCGGTCATGTTCATCTCAACACCTGTTCATCTTTGCACTACAGGCCAAAGATATTCATCAAGTAATTATACATCTTTGCACTACAGGCCAAAGATATTCATTTGTATCATCATTTAGGACTGAGGATGATGAAAAATATCTTAAAGAGAACGAATCCAATGAGACAGAAGGACAAATATAGGGATTCGTATAACAGTTTATCCAAGATCAATAATACTTCATAATAATCAATTGTGAAGCAGAATTCAAAAATAAAGATCAAAACATGGATACAATCAAAGATAGTAACCATAATAGACATCTTGGACAAAAAGGAAAATTTTATTTTTTGGTGAATAGTGCCGTATTCGTGAATAGTGCCGTATACGTGAATAGTGCCGTATACGTGAATAGTAACCCCCGACACAAAAAGTTCCAAATTTGATAAAAACTCATATCAATATTTCAGCATAATGATATTGAAGAAAATAATATCATTAAGAAGAAAATAATATCCCTTACCTCAAAATATCAGTACTTCTGGTCGGAATACCGGTATAAGGCTGAAAGAAACTTGCTCTGATGAATAGAAACTCTCAAAGTATCTAAATACTCACAAAATACACTCAATAATCTAGAGAGAGAAAGAGAGAAAACTTGTTTCTGGTGTAATTTTCAATTCTAACTTAGCCCTCTATTTATAGGAAAATTTTGGTAGGTTTGACCTGCAACCTGATGGCTTTACCTGCTACTATTCCCACCTACCACATTTGAAATATAATTCAGCACATTTCTTCACCAACCACAAGTGGGGCCCACCAATTCTAGAATTTTCCACCAAAATGATAAACTCCGAAAATTCAACAATTTCTGAACCAGTCATCTTGTAAAATTCATAATAAATCATACGTTCATTTTTAACGGTTCAAAATTTGTGGACATATACTCAACTTATATATGTATAACATATCCAAAAATTACCACGATCCAACGGTCGGATTAAAAATTATAACACCCGCAATATTTCTCAAAAACCCTGATTTGATTTTTTTAATACCTCCATTCCGATAAAAATACTGATAAAACACCTCAACATTAACTCCTTCATTTTTAACCACAAAAATATATCACTCATTTATATCCACATAAAATAAATATTTCCTTATCATATGAATCAATAATTAATTATTCACAAATAATATTACAGAATCACATTTATGACAACCAGGCCGTTCCCAGGAAAGAGGGGGCTTTCCAATAAGGATTTCTCCTTACTGACGCGCAATTAGATGACCAAACCTCTCCTTAGACAGAACTTTCTAGACATTGCCAATAATGTTATCTAATAATATTATTCAAATAATATGAATTATTGATCTGATAAATGAAAATACTGTGCAGCAACAATTATTGAAACAACAATAATATAAAATATCAACGCAGCAATTATTGAATCAATAAAATAAAATATTGAATAATAACTACTGTAACAATTATTGAGTAGTGCCTTCTTACGTAAGAATCAATAATTGGTGCAATACCGTGTGCTACTGTATTTTAACCACCGGGTATTCCAACAGTATTAACGGTAACAACTACGCCGTTATTTATAAACAACTTATACTTGTCGTTTTCTTCATCCAATCGCTTTCCGTTATGGGGACCACACAAGGCTGCGTCGTCGTACGAATATTCCCCGACAGCAAGAATATTCCACGACCAACCGAATATTCACCGACCAAAAATAAATATTTTATAACCACTTGCTTATTTTGCAAAATTTGCACATTTCACCCATAACCAAAGTATTATATCAAATTAACCCCTTATTATTCACAATAATATTTAGAGAAAATTTGATTTTATTCATTAATAAGTTGGGGTCTTACATCAACCCTCGATTTAATTGGCCCATTTAAAATCCTCGATTGAGTAGGAACTGTGGCTTATAAACTCGTTTTACCGCCAAGTATGTCGCGTGTTCATAACGTTTTTAACATATCGATGATACGTAAATATGTGGACGGCCCGAACCACATTATTAATTTAGAACCGGAAGAGATAGTGGATGATTTAACGTTTGAGGAGATATGTGTTAAATCTTGGATAAGAAGTCATATTCGACGCACAAAGGTTATACCTCAAGAGTCAGAATTTGAAGTAAAGTCAAGGTATCCTCACCTGTTCGGCATACCAGGTACGTACGTAAATTTCGAGGGCGAAATTTCATAAGGAGGGGAGATTGTGAGACCCCAGATTTTATGAATAAATATATAATTTTCTCAAAATAATTTTTTTTGAATATTATGGTGTGGATTTGAGATAATGTTATAATTGTGGGTAGTATTTATAAATTTTGAAAAATACGCAAGTTGTTATATAATATTCGATTGGTCGGAAAATATTCTTTTTGTCAAGGAATATCCGTACGACGGCATAATCATTGGTGAACCCCATAACGGAATTATCGTCGGATTGAGAAAACGACAAAATATTTTTATGAGAATAACGCGGAAGTTTTACCGTTAATACTGTTACTACTCGTAGTTAAAAGTAAAATACAATAATCGTGGTTGCATAGTAGCACACGATATTGATTATTGAGGCTTACGTGAGAAGTCACTCAATTTTGCTTATTAGTTGGACCTCCATTTACCCATTTTTCAAAATATTCGGTAAAAGATGATTCAGTATATATATATATATATATATATATATATATATATATATATATATATATATATATATATATATATATATTCCACACATGCATATACTATATATATATATACCCCATTTCTTTCAAGACATTTCTTCCCAAATCCCACCCGTGATGACCAAACTTTCTTCCACCCATAAGTCATTTTTAGCATGTGGGCCCCACCATAAATATATATATATATTTATAATATATAATATATTATATATATATATATATATATGTTAGTGGGTTTTTGATGGAAAAGTTGTAACGATCCCAAAATAGGTCTATTCCATCCAACCTATTCTGAGTCGCCAAATACATGGTACAGAAAACAACTGTAACTTTATTACAACAATTGTCGTGCAAAATACAACAACACATATGCTGTGAGTTTGGATACAAATATATATAAAATGTGTCTCATGTTCCAACCGTGGACATCACCTCACAATGACACCTTACATAAAGGTATAGTCAAAAACTGTTTTAGAAATTAGAATCTTTGAGAAGTGCTCAAGGAAACCTTCGTACATGGGAGGTCATGCTTCTAGGTAGTGATAGATATCATATGGCCACAGAATTATCCTTGGTTGACCCAATATACCCCAAAGAAAAACGAGAAGATTACTATCATATTCCTCCCAATTATGAGTCTTTTCCTGACTTATCATTATCTCCACTGTCTCTAATTAAGAATTATACTTCAAACAAACACCAAGATTATATAGGTAGTGCTCGTATATATACTCAGCAAGTGGATGAGCACATCCCTGTCTTATGATGACACGAGGTTGTATGTCGTTAGACATCTTGTATGATAGTGGCAAACCACCCTTCCAACGTTGGGTACACCTTACCCTGTTGGATTCACCAAATAAAACTACTAAATGAACTTTTCTATACTGCTTCGGGAGAACATCCACAGCTAGAGACCACCGTTCTATTTTTCCGTTACCCTCGCTCGACCCAGCTACACTCTTATTACCTGAAAGGAATTGTGAAGCAAAAGGGTGAGCACAACTAGCTCAGTAAAGAATATCATGACTAAAGATAATTAAATTATCAATAGCCTTCATCAATAATAAATCAGAGATTTAGAACATATGGTAAATGATAAAAATTTCAACCATAGTTACAGCGGAACGAGCAATTCATTAGAAGAGTCAAATAGACTATAAAGTCTATTATCTTCTCCATGTTAAAAATCTACCAACAATGTTTTATCCCTGTAACATCAATCAACAATTCTGGTCCACAATCATATGAATAACTCATAATCATAACTGTAGTTCTAAATTCCTCTTCTCATCCAGGACGAAGATAATTTTCATCACCTATCTTTACCTGAAACATCAAAGATCATGGTTACACCAAATCACATTTCCTGTTCATAATCATACTAATAACTTCATCTTTGCACTACGGCCAAAGATATTCATTTGTATCACCAGTTGGTCATGTTTATCTCAACATCTGTTCATCTTTGCACTACTGGCCAAAGATATTCAACAACATGTCATCTTTGCACTACGGGCCAAAGATATTCATCAACAATTCATCTTTGCACTACAGGCCAAAGATATTCATCAATATTTTATCTTTGCACTACAGGCCAAAGATATTAATATCTCAAATAAATATATAATCATTTCAGAATTTATATAAACAATAATTATAACCATGTTGATCAATTCACCTTTGCACTTAAGCTAAAGATATTCACTTATAAATTCAATGGTCATGATCATACCAATCAACGATTCAACTTTGCACTACTGGCCAAAGATAACCCATAGTCATGATCATACCAAAAATCTACCCATCTTTACACTCAAGTCAAAGAGAAATATCATCATTAGGGTTATAAAAATGTTATATATAATAATAAAAATAATATGATCAACATCTAGTTTTAATCTCAAGAGTAATATTCGTAAATCAACTATAATTTGGTTAGAAAAAGAAGCCAATTTTTATCGTGAATAGTAACTCATAAATAGTAAACCCGACACAAAAAGGTAGAAATTTTACAATAAAATTTATACCAGTATTTCGGTATAATGATATTGAAAGAATAATATTTCTTAAGCTTATAAACAATTTATTTAAATTGTTTACACTTTACTAAATAATACATTTAATCATTCTAAAATACCAAACTCATAAGATTTTATCACCAATAATCAAAACCCTCATCAAAAATCTGCATATACCTCATATAGGATTCTCAAGTCATAAAAACCTATTTTTCAATTTTCTTACTTCACAAAACATATTTAATTCATTTACTCATAACTAGACTATTTTCATAAAAAATACCAAATCAGTTCCAAAAATATTTCTTTTCTGGGATTTAGCATAATATAGTCACATGGTAAACATATATTTTTCTTAGAATTTTTAAAAGTCATTTACTATTTTTCATATGGCCAAAACAACCAAATATTTAGACATTTATCAAAAATTTTACTTTTGTCCAAAAATTCTGAAATTTACAGAGTATACTTCTATCATATACATGTACTCCCAATAAAAATTTTATCAATTTTGGAGTTAACCACAAGGAATTATAAGCGATTACTTTTAAAATAATTTTTTCTCATAAAATTCATAACTCTCAATCTATACATCCAAAAATAACCATTTTTGGACACAATCAAGAAAACTCATCAAATTATCATTTCAAATTTTTCCAAAATTTTTTAAGGTCAAAAAAATTACGAAACTGAAAAACATAACAACCCTTAAAATTCCTTACTATCCCTTACCTCAAAAGAGCAGTACTTCTGATCGGTATGCAAAGTCGAAGGAAACTTGCACTGAATAGCAACTCTCAAAGTATCTAAATACTCACAAAATATACTTCATAATATAGAGAGAGAAAGAGAGAAAACTTGTTTCTGGTGTGATTTTCAATTCTAACTTAGCCCTCTATTTATAGAAAAATTTTAGTAGGCTTGACCTGCAACCTGATGGCTTTACCTGCTACTATTCCCACCCACCACATTTGAAATATAATTCAGCACATTTTTTCACCAACCACAAGTGGGGCCCACCAATTCTAGAATTTTCCATCAAAATGATAAACTCCAAAAATTCAACAATTTCTGAATCAGTCATCTTGTAAAATTCATAATAAATCATATGTTCATTTTTAACGGTTAAAAATTTGTGGGCATATACTCAACTTATATATGTATAACATATCCAAAAATTACCACGATCCAACGGTCGGATTAAAAATTATAACCCCACAAAATATCTCAAAAACCCTGATTTTTAATACCTCCATTCCGACAAAAATACGGATAAAAACCTCAACATTAACTCCTTCATTTTTAATCACAAAAATATATCCCTCGTTTATATCCACATAAAATAAATATTTCCTTATCATATGAATCAATAATTAATTATTCATAAATAATATTACAGAATCACATTTATGACAACCAGGCCGTTCCCAGGAAAGAGGGGGCTTTCCAATAAGGATTTCTCCTTACTGGCGCGCAATTAGATGACCAAACCTCTCCTTAGACAGAACTTTCTAGACATTGCCAATAATGTTATCTAATAATATTATTCAAATAATATGAATTATTGATCTGATAATGGGAAATACTGTGCAGTGACAATTATTGAACAACAATAATATAAAATTTCAACGTAGCAATTATTGAATCAATAAAATAAAATATTGAACAGTAATTACTGTAACAATTATTGAGTAGTGTCTTCTTACGTAAGAATCAATAATTTTAAAAATACTATGCAATACCGTGTGCTACTGTGTAATAACGTGTATTACTGTATTTTAACCACCGGGAATTACACCAGTGTTAATGGTAACAACTACGCCGTTATTTGTAAAAACTCAAATTTGTCGTTTTCTTCACCCGACAGTTATTCGTTATGGGGCCCACAAATAGCTGCGTCGTTGTACGAATATTCCCCGACAGAAAGAATATTCCACGACCAAACGAATATTCCCCGACAACAATGATTATTTTATAACCACTTGCTTATTTTGAAAAAAATTCATATATCACCTTTAACTTTAACTTTTTATCAATTTAACCATTTACTGAATAGTAATTATAAAAAAAATTGAATACTTTTATTTCATAAAATTCGGGGTCTTACAAAAGTAGTAGAATGAGTATTAGTATTATATAAAGTGTGTGGGAGATTATAGGTGGGTGTATGATATGGGAGGGAGAAAACGTAGTGTTAATGATGTGGTATTAATATTATATATATTATTTGTATTATCATGTGGGTGGTTGGTGGTAAGATTGATGGATGAATTTGGCAGGTTATGGGAGGATTTTTCAAAGCTTAGACATTATTGCCAACTTTTTCAAACATGCAGTATTAGTTTGTAAAGTAGGGTGCTTCCTAATTGGTCGAGCTGTTATATTGGCATGTGTTCATTTTTCTAATTGGGCAACTCTTTGAAAATGAATACTGATATGTTGGAACCTTGAAGCTGTGATGTTCCGTCTGTGATTTTAAAAAAATAAATGTTGCGTCCGTTTCTTAACAGTACCCCTTCAATTCTCCTATAAATAGAAGTTAATTCCTTCATTATTTCTTACAAATTCACTGAAACTCTAGAGAGAGAAAATTATAGAGAAGCTATAGAAAAGTATTCTGCTACTTCCCTACTCTTATATTCAGTTTCTTTTACGGTAAGAGATATTATTCTTTTGTATTCAAGAAGAGAACTTCTGTTATTCTATTTCTTTATTATTCTGTTGGAATAACCTGTATATGCGGAATACCCTATACTTGGTGATATTCTTCTATTATTCTGTCTTTGTTATTCCGTTGGAACATCCTGTCTGTGCTATACGCCGGACCTGGTTCTGTCTTTATTATTCTGTCTTTATTTTCAGTTGGAACATCCTGTCTGTGCTTTACGCCGGACCTGGTTCCGTCTTTATTATTCTGTTGGAATATCTTGTCTGTGTGTTTTACATCAGACCTGTTTCCGTCTTCATTATTCTGTATTTATTATTCTGTTGGAACATCCTGTCGGTGTGATTTTCACCTGACCTGGTTCCATTATTATTATTCTGTTGGAATAACCTGTCTATGCGAAGTACCGCATGCATGGTGATTTCTGTTGTTATTCCATTCCTTATTATTCTCAGTTGGTTAAAATTTTGACTTCTATACTCCATGAAATTAGTGGAATATCCTTGATATTTTTGCTTCATCCAGTATTTTTCATGAAAATATTCTTCTGATCATTCTTGAATTTTACTCTACAAAGCAGTGTCACGTTGACAATTTGGACGTTATTAGTTCCTGGACAAATTAATTCTTGAACTTGTTTTATTGAATTCTTATATCATTGTCATCATCCTCATGTTTATAAAATGTTGAAAGTCATCTGTGGCCTGTAGTGCATAGATGGACTTGGTATGATTATGACCAGGAATTATTCGGTGTAATCATGACCGTAATGTTACAAATGATGTGGTAAAAGTCCTCATTGGCCGTAGTGCATTGATGGACAGTTGTTGGCATGATCATGACCATTGATGAATACACAAATATCCTTGGCCCGTAGTGCATGAAATTTGTGGTCGTGACCCTAATGAATATCCTTGGCCGTAGTGCAGGGATGATGTGGATTATTTATTAAGTTGAGTCTCAGCGATAAAAGTGATGAAAAACTTTTTAAATCATAAAAGATAGTAGATTCTATTCTCTACTTGACTCTTTTAATGGATTGCTTGATCCGCTGCAGTTAAACTTGATGTCTATTATATTTTATCAGTTTAACATTGTTGGAGACTAATGATAATTTATTCTGTATTATCTTAGTCATAATATTTTTTACTGGGCTAGTTGAGCTCACCCTTTCTTTCACTGTTCTCTTCAGGAAATGAGAACGTAGCTGGGACTAGTCAGGGAACGAAGTGATGGTCCTAGATGGTGCATTAGTAGTCCTCACTATTCTGTGAAATAGTGTGATAATAATTGTAATGAGGACTCCATTGAGTTTGTATAATTTCTAGATGACAATATTTGTATTCAAACTCACAGCATATGTTTTGTCGTATTGTACACGACTGTTGTATTAGTAAGTTGTATTTGTATTTTGTACCATGTATCTGACGACCAAGATGGGTGATGTATACCTATTTTTGGGGGCGTCACTGTAGGGTTTCGGTACAGAAACGCACAGCGGAAATAAAATTTTAAAGCAATTTCCGAAACCCTAAAACAGGATCCATGCGAAAAATCAATTAATTAAGAGGTTTAGAGATTATACCGATTATGAAAACGAGAGTCTGAAATCAACTGCGCCTCGAATCTCCAACGCAATACAAACCGACTGCGTCTCTACGGTATCCACACGAACGCTCCGCGAATCGTCTTACGATCTGCAGAAGAAGGAATCGCGGTACTAGCCACCAAGGATGAGGATTTTCGGAACTATTTTCTCTAGTCTCTCTCTAAGAGCGGCTAGGGTTTTGTTTTGACGTAAAAACCTAAAGTCTGATATACATCATATATATAGCAGTCAGGAGGAATTAATCAAAACATAATATTATTAAAATCCGAATTTATATATATCTTAATTAAGTCTTACTTAATTAATATACCTATATATAAATTATCCTATTAATTTAAATTCATAATTTAAAATTATATCAATCATATTGACATATTTAAATCTTTACAATTTAAATTAATTTCCTTTTAATTACGTTCTTTGTGTGTGACCCTATAGGTTATTATTACGTTGGCAATAACCTTAAAATCATATTATAAAGTTATAAACAGTGAGCGGCATCTAGTAATGCATCACTGCTACCCAAGTAATAATAAGATCGATGATTCGATGCAACCTTTTCGTGACCAATGTTTCAATGTAATTTAATCCTTTTAACCTTAATATCCTAGATTAAACTCGAGTCATGGAATGTGTCATACTCTTCATAATTTAATCTGAGTTTTCTTGATCAATGAGTAGACTATATGAAACAAATCACTATTTGAGCATGGCCATGCATTTCATAGTCCTACTCAATCAAGAGGCCTATGGATATCACCTATAAAATATAGGATGGTTAAATTCCATCTAGATCACTCATATTACTCACACGATTCATAATGAACCCAATAATCACCTTTATAGTCCACCCTATTAAAGGTGACATTTGATGATATCAAAGTACATAAATTCTCGTGTAGTAATATAGCGGTTTCAGGTCGGAGGACCATTACATCATTGTCACTATGAGAATTGCTAATGACACTTCGCATAATGCTCCATATAGAATTCTCATGGTGGGTCTGTCCAGTACATTGTTCTCTAACATGTACCTATGCATTGACTTAATATCTCATATATTTATGACCAATGAGATTTGGTCATCAGTCAATCCACATACTAGTCTCAATGCATCATTGTTGTCCCATCAACAATGATACTCGACTAGGGACATTTAAGAACAATGATACTAATTGTAATTATATAATCTCATGTTCAAGTCACATACTTGAAACTATATAATTTGTATCACTATTCTAAGGAATTTTATTATGTTAACAATTATATTACGCAGTAATTAAAACCATAATAAAATCATTTATTTATTCAATCAACAATAATATCAAATGTTAAGCAATTACATCAAATAATTGGCCTCTAGGGCATAAACTCTAACAGTCTCCCACTTGCACTAGAGCCAATCACTCATGTATCTAATACCCATGGAACTAATGTGACCGTCGTGCTTCTGCTGCGACAAAGCCTTGGTCAGTGGATCTGCAACATTATCATCTGTTGGCACTCTTCCTATATGTACATCTCCTCTGTCAATGATTTCACGGATGAGATGGTACCGCCTAAGTATATGCTTGGATCGTTGGTGAGATCTGGGTTCCTTAGCCTGTGCAATGGCTCCATTATTATCACAGTATAGAGCAACCGGATCAACAATGGTTGGAACAACACCAAGTTCAGTGATGAACTTTTTAATCCATACAGCCTCCTTGGCTGCACTAGAAGCAGCAATATACTCAGCCTCTGTTGTAGAATCAGCGACTGTCTCTTGCTTTGAACTTTTCCAGCTAACAGCACCACCATTAAGGCAAAACACAAAACCTGACTGAGACTTATAGTCATCATTGTCAGTTTGGAAACTAGCATCTGTGTAACCCTTTACTGCCAGTTCGTCTTCACATCCATATACCAAGAATGAATCCTTAGTCCTTTTCAGGTACTTGAGGATATTCTTGACTGCTGTCCAGTGACCTTCACCTGGATTCGACTGGTATCTGCTCGTCATGCTCAAAGCATACGAGACATCCGGACGAGTACATATCATTGCATACATGATAGATCCAATTGCCGAAGCATAAGGGATCTTTCTCATACGCTCCTCATCATCTTGTGATTTAGGACATTGGGCTTTAGAGATCTTTATACCATGAGTCACGGGTAAATTTCCTCTTTTCGCCTCTTGCATGCTGAACCGTTTCAACACTTTATCAATATATGTACTTTGACTTAGGCCGAGCATTTTTCTCGATCTATCTCTATAGATTTTGATACCTAAAATATAGGCAGCATCGCCCAAATCTTTCATGGAGAAACATTTTCCTAACCATGTTTTTACAGCCTGTAAGGAAGGAATGTCATTCCCAATAATTAATATGTCATCAACATATAATACTAGGAATACAATGTGACTCCCACTAACCTTCTTATATACACAAGGTTCATCTTCATTTTTAATAAAGCCAAATTCTTTGACTGCTTCATCAAATCGAAGATTCCAACTCCGAGAGGCTTGCTTTAATCCATAAATGGATCGCTGCAGCTTACATACCTTTCCAGCATCCTTTGGAATGACAAAACCCTCAGGTTGTGTCATATACATATCCTCAAGTAGATTTCCGTTAAGGAAAGCAGTTTTGACATCCATCTGCCAGATTTCGTAATCATAAAAAGCTGCAATAGCAAGTAAGATCCTGATGGATTTAACCATTGCCACTGGAGAAAATGTTTCATCATAGTCAACACCTTGAATTTGTTTGAAACCTTTTGCTACCAGTCGGCCTTTATAGGTTTGTACATTACCATCCATGTCGGTTTTCTTCTTGAAAACCCACTTGCACCCGATTGGTTTTACCCCTTCGGGTGGATCAACCAAAGTCCATACTTGGTTAGTATACATGGAATCCATTTCAGATCTCATGGCTTCAAGCCATCTCTCAGAATCTGGTCCATTCATAGCTTCTTGGTAGGAAGTAGGCTCATCCTGATCTATGAGCATCACATCACCGTTTTGAGTCACAAGATATCCATAATATCTCTCAGGCTCTTGGCGTGTCCTACCAGATCTACGAATTCCTTGTGTAATTTGAGCAGGTTCACTTTCCATAATTTCTTGTGGTTCCTGCTCACGTTCCAACTCAGGTTCAATGATATTTTGTGGTTCTCGAATTTCTTCGAGTTCTACTTTCCTCCCACTGTTTCCTTTAGAGACAAATTCTCTTTCTAGAAAAATACCAGTTCGAGCAACAAACACTTTATTCTCAGAAGGTTTGTAGAAATAATACCCTTTTGTTTCTTTTGGGTATCCCACAAAATTACATTTGTCAGATTTGGGTCCGAGCTTATCAGAATCTAGACGTTTTACAAACGCCTCGCATCCCCAAATCTTCATGAACGACATACTAGGACGTTTCCCAGTCCACATCTCATATGGTGTCTTCTGAACCGTCTTTGTAGGAACACGGTTAAGTGTGAATGCAGCTGTCTCTAGGGCATGACCCCAGAAGCTTATTGGAAGATCTGCATGACTCATCATTGATCGTACCATGTCCAACAAGGTTCGATTCCTCCTCTCAGACACACCATTCCATTGTGGTGTTCCAGGTGGAGTGAGCTGTGATATAATACCACACTCCTTTAGAAGGTCATCAAAGTCTTGGCTTAAGTATTCACCTCCTCGATCGGATCGAAGGGCTTTTATGCTTTTGCCAAATTGGTTTTGAACTTCATTCTTGAATTCCTTAAACTTTTCAAAGGATTCGGATTTGTGTCTCATTAGATACACATATCCATATCTACTGAAGTCGTCAGTAAATGTAATGAAGTAATAAAACCTACCTCTTGCTAACGAACTCATGGGTCCACATACATCACTATGTATAAGTCCCAATATATCGCTAGCCCGTTCACTGTGTCCAGTGAAAGGGGCTTTAGTCATCTTGCCTAATAAACAAGATTCGCATTTTTCATATGATTCAAAATCAAATGAATCCAAAAATCCATCTTTATGGAGTTTTGATATGCGTTTCTCATTTATATGGCCCAAACGACAGTGCCAGAGATATGTCGGATTTGAATCATTTGATTTAAATCGTTTTGTGTTTATGTTATAGATAGGCATTTCTAAATCAAGAATATAAAGACCGTTAAATAATTGTGCAACACCATAGCAAATATCATTTAAGTAAAACGAACAACCATTGTTCTTAATTATAAATGAAAACCCTTTCTTGTCCAAACAAGAAACAGAAATAATATTTTTGTTTATAGCAGGCACAAAATAACAATCTTCTAATTCTAAAACTAGCCCAGTGGGCAAAGATAAATGATAAGTTCCTACGGCCAGTGCAGCAACTTTTGCTCCATTCCCAACTCGTAGGTCAACCTCTCCTTTCGCCAAAGTCCTACTCCTTCGGAGTCCCTGCACATTAACACAAATGTGAGAACCACATCCAGTATCCAATACCCATGATGTAGAAGTAGACAAATTGACTTCTATAACATATATACCTGAATCAGAAGTCGTACTTCCTTTCCTTTTCTTCACTTCTTCCAAATAAGCATGACAGTTCCTTTTCCAGTGTCCAGGTTTTCCACAGAAGTGGCATTCACCTTCTTTAGCCACCCCACCTTTAGGTTTTAAAGCCTGTTTGGTTTTGGAATTGGGTTTGGCAACAGACTTAGATCCTATCTTCTTTTTGCCTTTCCAATTTCCCTTAGCATTCCCCTTTTGCACCATCATTATGGGAGCGGGTCCTGCCTTTTTCATGTTGTTCTCGGCAGTTCTTAACATGCTCAACAACTCAGTAAGGGGTTTCTCAATTTCATTCATAAGATAGTTCATAACAAATTGAGAGTAGCTGCTGTTCAAAGATTGTAAAACAA
Source organism: Panax notoginseng (assembly GCA_016801055.1). Lineage (NCBI taxonomy): Eukaryota > Viridiplantae > Streptophyta > Magnoliopsida > Apiales > Araliaceae > Panax > Panax notoginseng. Next base: position 397,263 of record CM029013.1, on the reverse strand, counting down.
GATCAGTTTGGGCTTCCGGAGTGATTGGAAAACCCAACCTATCCAGGTACTCAATATACCCAATCATTTTCAGCACATGTGGACCAACTGGATCACGTTCACCCATCTTGCAGTGATACAACGCTTTGCTTGTATCATACCTCTCCTGTCGAGCATGCCCTTCGAACAATTTCTTGAGATGCTCGATCATCTCATAAGCATCCATTAACTCATGTTGCTTCTGAAGCTCAGCGTTCATGGTTGCTAGCATGAGACAACTCACGTCCAGAGCATCATCTTGATGCTTCTTGTAAGCATTATGCTCCGCACGTGGTGCAGTGACAGCCGGTGCTGCAGGAATGGGCCCATCAAGGACATATAGCTTACGCTCTTGTTTAAGGACAATCCTCAAGTTCCTGTGCCAGTCAAGGAAATTAATCCCACTCAGCTTGTCCTTCTCAAGGACTGATCGTAGTGAAAGACTACTTGTGTTGTTGTTGTTGTTTGCCATTGATATCTACAATTTATAAGTGCCAAAATAATAAGTCAAATTGCAGAGTTGATATTATGTAATTGATAATAGTACATTCAAAATATACCTCCCACTATTTTATTCAAATTAATAGCCCTCACCATTAATTCGGAAAGCATTTTCTATTAAATCTTTCTAGTGAGCCAAGATCCATATTTCATTATGACTTAAGTTAGCTTTGGCTAATCTCTTAAAACATAATTATTTAGGTAGACAACCCTTTGTCAATTATATCATATATAACTCCTGGATAGTTTGGTAAACAACAATTGTTTTTAGTCCATCTAATGGTACCTACCAAACTCTATGCCTCTAAGTCCACAATCCTATTGAGATAACTTAGTTAAGTCGGCCCCAATGATTTTAACAGTTTGGATATCACAATTATCCTATCGCATCTTACCTAGATAAATAGGGTACTTTGCTTTGGCAAACCTACATCTATTGATCAAGGTCTTGATGAGTGTTATTCATTGGAAGGCATCTGATTTAGACTTAATAATTTAATGAGGGATTAATTTAGATCTCACCAATTTTAATCTTATTAAGCATGCACATTATTTATCATATCATATCGCATACAAGCATAAATAAAGTGCAAAATTAAATGTGTCACAGTTATGGCCCAATCCACTGTCAATCTTTTCAAGCTAATGAAAGATTGAAGGTCAATCTAAGGTGGTAAAAGATCTTAAAATAAATAGCCTCCTTGGATCTTCCTCAAGCATGTGCCTCCTCTCCATCTTGACATCTTCATCAATTACAGATTATTACATGACATAAAGAAACCTCGAGTTACATTCGAGGGGATTTGGATGAGAAGAGAATATTACATCAGAATTTATAGAAAGGCACGACATGCAAGCCGTATTTCAAAACCAAAAACCACTAACCTATGGGTCAAAAGGCCATAACTGTGCACCATGCATATCACAATAAGCACATAACAATTTATATATAATTAAAGAAAACAATATATAACATATAGGGGACACGACCATCGTGCGCTACGACGGGGGGGTCCAAGGGGGGTCTCCCCCCCTGGCGGTGGTCCGGCTGACCGATCAGCCGGCGGGTGGTCTCGCTGACCGGTCAGCGAGCGGGGTCGGGGGCAGCGCCCCTGGAAAAAATTTTCGAACTACAATCTGTATTGCAGAATTTTTCCATAAAATCTCTGAAACAGTTTCAGAATCATACATTTTAATCCACCAAAACACCCATAATAACAAATCATATAATACCAGTTTCGATTTAATCATATTAAAACGAATAACAGTACACCCAGAATTTATCATATATTTCCAGTTTCGATTAATCATATTAAAACGATTCTTCATGTTTCTAATCCGATTAGAACAGTTATATTGTTATTCCATCGATTAAAGATACGATTAACATTATCATCATATATATTACCAGAATATACATACAACGGAATATCATATATTCAATTTCATATCGGTAAACATGCATCATCATATATCATATATATCGAATACAAGTAAAACACGTAATCTAAATTAATCGTTTCGCAAGTAGCTCTGATACCACTGTAGGGTTTCGGTACAGAAACGCACAGCGGAAATAAAATTTTAAAGCAATTTCCGAAACCCTAAAACAGGATCCATGCGAAAAATCAATTAATTAAGAGGTTTAGAGATTATACCGATTATGAAAACGAGAGTCTGAAATCAACTGCGCCTCGAATCTCCAACGCAATACAAACCGACTGCGTCTCTACGGTATCCACACGAACGCTCCGCGAATCGTCTTACGATCTGCAGAAGAAGGAATCGCGGTACTAGCCACCAAGGATGAGGATTTTCGGAACTATTTTCTCTAGTCTCTCTCTAAGAGCGGCTAGGGTTTTGTTTTGACGTAAAAACCTAAAGTCTGATATACATCATATATATAGCAGTCAGGAGGAATTAATCAAAACATAATATTATTAAAATCCGAATTTATATATATCTTAATTAAGTCTTACTTAATTAATATACCTATATATAAATTATCCTATTAATTTAAATTCATAATTTAAAATTATATCAATCATATTGACATATTTAAATCTTTACAATTTAAATTAATTTCCTTTTAATTACGTTCTTTGTGTGTGACCCTATAGGTTATTATTACGTTGGCAATAACCTTAAAATCATATTATAAAGTTATAAACAGTGAGCGGCATCTAGTAATGCATCACTGCTACCCAAGTAATAATAAGATCGATGATTCGATGCAACCTTTTCGTGACCAATGTTTCAATGTAATTTAATCCTTTTAACCTTAATATCCTAGATTAAACTCGAGTCATGGAATGTGTCATACTCTTCATAATTTAATCTGAGTTTTCTTGATCAATGAGTAGACTATATGAAACAAATCACTATTTGAGCATGGCCATGCATTTCATAGTCCTACTCAATCAAGAGGCCTATGGATATCACCTATAAAATATAGGATGGTTAAATTCCATCTAGATCACTCATATTACTCACACGATTCATAATGAACCCAATAATCACCTTTATAGTCCACCCTATTAAAGGTGACATTTGATGATATCAAAGTACATAAATTCTCGTGTAGTAATATAGCGGTTTCAGGTCGGAGGACCATTACATCATTGTCACTATGAGAATTGCTAATGACACTTCGCATAATGCTCCATATAGAATTCTCATGGTGGGTCTGTCCAGTACATTGTTCTCTAACATGTACCTATGCATTGACTTAATATCTCATATATTTATGACCAATGAGATTTGGTCATCAGTCAATCCACATACTAGTCTCAATGCATCATTGTTGTCCCATCAACAATGATACTCGACTAGGGACATTTAAGAACAATGATACTAATTGTAATTATATAATCTCATGTTCAAGTCACATACTTGAAACTATATAATTTGTATCACTATTCTAAGGAATTTTATTATGTTAACAATTATATTACGCAGTAATTAAAACCATAATAAAATCATTTATTTATTCAATCAACAATAATATCAAATGTTAAGCAATTACATCAAATAATTGGCCTCTAGGGCATAAACTCTAACAGTCACAATTAAGGCACACTATTTACTCTTAAAATAATTTTGTCCTTCCATATCAATGTTCTGACTTAAGTATTAGAAAGTCCTCCCGGAGCCTCCCAATGGCAAGATCCATTTTCTATCGATGGAGGAAATAACGATGTGGAAAACAGGACAGATATTCTCTACAATGACACTGTAGACCAATTGAAAGGGATGTAGCGCAGCTTGGTAGCGCCTTTGTTTTGGGTAAAAAATGTCACGGGTTCCAATCCCAAAAGGGATTCAGCCCAACCTTTCTATCTATCACTATCAGAAGTTTTAGTCTTCGAAGAGGCTTTTATCTCAATACCGGGCTTTGATTTGGAAGCGGTAGGAGACTTGACAAAAGGAGACTTTTAGCCTATTTATTTATGGCTAGGACGAGGAAAGAAGAAGCAGTCAGATCCTTTCTAGCCCCAAACGAAACGACATTGAAAGGTCTTCAATTAAAGCTTCGTCCTGGCTAAAGAGAGTAAAGAAAAGCTAAAGGTAAGGATTTTGAGAATATGCAACTCCCCTTTAGTTGTTGTCTTAAATGAGTTCCTCTATTCATTTTACTTATTATGAGTAAGGAATTTCTTTTTATTAAAAAAATTTAGGAAGATTGGGGAACTGTCTTAAGCCTGATAAAACATTTCTCAATATATGTTGAGTTCAAATTCATCATGTGAAGAGGGAAGGGACTCATTTAGCTGACCGTCAGGCTAACTTGGGTGTTAGGCTGCAGTCTTGTAGTCAGTGGATGGGGAAGGATATGACCCTCATGCTATAAATAGGGGATACTCCAACACAATTAATGTGACGCCACCAAAATAAGGTATACATCACCCATCTTGAGTCGGATACATGGTACAGAATTCAAATACAACTTACTAATACAACTGTCGTGTACAATACGACAAAACATAAAATGTGAGTTTGAATATAAATATTGTCTACTAGAGAGTATACAAACTCAAAAGGAGTCATCATTACAATTATTATCACACTATTTCACAGAATAGTGAGGACTACTAATGCTATCCTCTGGACCATCAATATGTTCCCCGACTCATCCCAGCTATATTCTCATTTTCTGAAGAGAACAGTGAAAGAAAGGGTGAGCTCAACTAGCCCAGTAAGAAATATTATGACTAAGATAATGCAGAATAAATTATCATTAGTCTCCAACAACGTTAAACTAATAAAATATAATATACATCAAGTTTAACTGCAGCGGAACAAGCAATCCATTAAAAGAGTCAAGTAGAGAATAAAATATACTATCTTTCATGTTTTAAAAGGTTTTTCATCACTTTTATCGCTGGGACTCAGCTTAATAAATAATATACATCATCGAATCACCCCTGCACTACGGCCAAGGATATTCTTCAGTATCACAACCACAAATTATCCATGCACTACAGGCCAAGAATATTCGTGTGTTCATCAATGGTCATGATCATGCCAACAACTGTCCATCAATGCACTATGGGCCAATGAGGACTTTTACCACATCATTTGTAATATTACGGTCATGATTACACCGAATAATCCCTGGTTATAATCATACCAAGTCCATCTATGGACTACATGTCACAGATGGCTTTCAACAAAATATAAATATGAGGATGATGACAATTATATAAGAATTCAATAAAACAAGTTCAAGAATTAATTTATCCAGGAACCAATAACGTCAAAATTGTCAACATGATACTGCTTTGTGCAGTAAAATTCAAGAATGCTCAGAAGAATATTTTCATGAAAATATACTGGATAAAGCGTAAATATCAAGGATATTCCACTAATTTTATGGAGTATAAAAGCCAAAACTTTAACCAACTGAGTATAATAAAGAATGGAATAACAAAAGAAAATACCATGCATGCGATAGACTGCACAGACAGGTTATTCCAACAGAATAATAAATAATGGAACCAGGTCATGCGTAAACGCACCGACATGATATTTCGACAAAATACTAAATTATAGAACCAGGTCCGGCGTAAACGCACAGACAGGATATTCCGACAGAATAATAAATAATAGAACCAGGTCCGGCGTAAAACGCACAGACAGGATATTCTGACAGAATAATAAATAATAGAACTAGGTCCGGCGTAAAACGCACAGACAGGATATTCCAACAGAATAATAAAGAATAGAATAATAGAAGAATTTCACCAAGTATAGGGTAGCCCGCGTATACAGGTTATTCCAACAAAATAATAAATAATGGAATAACAGAAGAATTTCACCAAGTATAGGGTAACCCGCGTATACAGGTTATTCCAATAGAATAATAAATAATGGAATAACAGAAGAATTTTACCAAGTATAGGGTAGCCCGCGTATACAGGTTATTCCAACAGAATTATAAATAATGGAATAACAGAAGTTCTCTTCATGAATACAAAAGAAATAATACCCCTTACCGTAAAAGAATTGAATATAAGAGTAGTTAAGTAGCAGAAAACTTTTCTTCTTTCTCTCTATAATTTTTTTTCTCTAGAGTTTCAGTGAATTCGTAAGAAATAATGAAGGAACGAGCTTCTATTTATAGGAGAATGGAAGTGCACTGTTCATGAACGAAATAATTTTTCAAAATCATTTTCTTCAATCAACTACAATTAAGTCAAACCATTAACCAATAAGATTTCAACACAAATTAAAATATAACACATATTTATAAACACATGTTTTCAAATTATATATATCAATATTATATATACACCACTAAATTTTTCTCCCCCATAACCAACATCAATCCCCCACCCACCCAATAATCAAATTCACTACACTCTTACACATCACTATCACACTACAACTTTTTCACCATTTTCCACTCATACAAACACATCACACATCACACACCCATCACTTTCACATCTCAATTTCTCCCACCATATACTCAATACACACATATACTTCCATACGTATACTCTTCCATTTCCAAAATTGTAAGACCCCAACTTTTATAAATACAGATGAATTTTCTATAAATATCATTTTTGAATAGTATGGAGTTAATTTGATATAATGTTATAGTTGTGGGTAATATTTATAAATTTTGCAAAGTACGCAAGTTGTTATATAATATTCGATTGGTCGGGAAATATTCGTTTTAACAGGGAATATTCGTACAACGACACAATCATTGGTGGACTCCACAACGGAATTATTGTCGGATTGAGAAAACGACAAAAATATTTTATTAAAAATAACGGCGGAATTTTTACCATTGTTACTGTTGAACTACTCGGTAGTAAAAGTACAGTAATACGTGTGGTTGCATAGTAGCACACGGTATTGATTATTAATGCTTATGTGAGAAGTCACTCAGTTTGATTCAATTATTGTCAGTTAATAATATGAATTATTTAGCGATAATGACGTTTTGTTTTATTCGTATTATTAACGTAATAAAACAGAAACATCTTTTTATATAAAACAGAATACTTTATTAAAGTTATTCTATAAATAGAATATATTATATTTTATTTAAAAGATTTTTCTTTAAATATGGACCGTCAGATTAAAGTAATCAATCTGGACCGTTCATGGATTAGTTACTATGCATTCTATTTTTCTATAAATAGCAGCTCATTCCTTCATTATTTCTTACGAATTCACTGAACTCTAGAGAGAGAAACTATAGAGAGAAACTATAGAGAGAGAGAAGAAGAGTATTCTGCTACTTAACTACTTCCTTATTTCAGCTCGTCTTTAAAACGGTAAGGGGTGTTATTCTTTCTTATTCATGAAGAGAACTGTTGTTATTCCATTTCTTATTATTCTGTTGGAATAACCTGTATACGCGGTCTACCCTATACTTGGTGACATTCTTCTATTATTCTGTTGGAACATCCTGTCTGTGTGTTTTACACCGGACCTGGTTCCGTTTTTATTATTATTCTGTTGGAACATCCTGTCTGTGTGTTTTACACCGGACCTGGTTCCGTCTTGTTATTATTCTGTTGGAACATCCTGTCTGTGTGTTTTACACCGGACCTGGTTCCATTATTTATTATTCTGTCGGAATATCCTGTCTGTGCGTTTACGCCGGACCTGGTTCCATTATTTATTATTCTGTTGGAATAACCTGTCTGTGCGGTCTATCGCATGCATGGTGATTTCTTTTGTTATTCCATTCTTTATTATACTCAGTTGGTTAAGTTTTGACTTCTATACTCCATGAAATTTGTGGAATATCCTTGATATTTGCGTTTCATCCAGTATCTTTTCATGAAAATATTCTTCTAAGCATTCTTGAATTTTACTCCACAAAGCAGTATCATGTTGACAATTTGGACGTTGTTAATTCTTGGATAAATTAATTCTTGAACTTGTTTTATTGAATTCTTATATCATTGTCATCATCCTCATGTTTATAAAATGTTGAAAGTCATCTGTGGCCTGTAGTGCATAGATGGACTTGGTATGATTATGACCAGGGATTATTCGGTATAATCATGACCGTAATGTTACAAATGATGTGGTAAAAGTCCTCATTGGCCCGTAGTGCATTGATGGACAGTTGTTGGCATGATCATGACCATTAATGAATACACGAATATCCTTGGCCGTAGTGCAGGGGTGATTCGATGATGTGTGATTATTTTATTAAGCTGAGTCTCAGCGATCACAGTGTTGAAAAACTTTTTAAATCATAAAAGATAGTAGAGTTTATTTTCTACTTGACTCTTTTAATGGATTGCTTGTTCCGCTGCAGTTAAACTTGATGTCTATTATATTTTATCAGTTTAACATTGTTGAAGGCTAATGATAATTTATTCTGCATTATCTTAGTCATAATATTTCTTACTGGGCTAGTTGAGCTCACCCTTTCTTTCACTGTTCTCTTCAGGAAATGAGAACGTAGCTGGGGCAAGTCGGGGAACGGAGTGATGGTCCGAATGATAGTATTAGTTAGTAGTCCTCACTATTCTATGTAATAGTGTGTTAATAAATGTAATGAGGACTCCTTTTGAGTATGAATACTCTCTAGAAGATAATATTTGTATTCAAACTCACAGTTTATGTTTTGTCGTATTGTACACGACAGTTGTATTAGTAAGTTGTATTTGTATTTTGTACTATGTATCTGACGACCCAAGATGGGTGATGTATACCTAATTTTGGGGGCGTCACAGTTGGTATCAGAGCTTAGGGATATGATCCCTGGCTAAGATGTGAGAATAGAACTAGGAGGGGAGAGACGGGGAATTCCTTCGCTAGTATGACCTACCTAAGTTTATTTGCATGGTATTTAATTGGTCGGTCATAATATAAGGATAATATATGACATATCAATTAACTTTTATTTTGTGGCAGTATCTGAAAATGGCATCTGAGAATGTTGAGAATAGCAATGGAGCACAGGCGACTGTTGATTCACCACATATCAATAATCAGGATAATGTGCATCAGGAAGGTGACAATCCTCATGCAAACAACAACACTGACCAGATGATGAATGATGGAATGTTCAGAGGTTTTATGCAATTCATGCAACAACAGGTGAAAGCGGCTCCTGTCCACAACGTAGGTGGAAATACTGGAAACTCTCAGGCGGTCACCGCTAAACAGTTTAAGGAGCTGGGACCACCGGAGTTTAAGGGAGAACCCAAACCACTTGTAGCTGAAACATGGATAAAGCAGATCACCAAGATATTTGATGTCTTGGGTTGCTCCGAGGAGCAAAAGGTTCCCTTTGCCGCCTTTATGTTGCGAGGAGAGGCAGATTACTGGTGGGAATCGATAAAGCGTACTCAACCTGCCGCACTGAAGATGTCTTGGGAGAAGTTCCAAGAGCTGTTTAACGACAAATACTTTCCCGAGAGTATTCGTCACATGAAGGAGGTGGAGTTCATCAAATTGGAGCAGAATAATATGACCGTGTCGCAGTACGAGGCAAAATTTGCGGAGTTATCCCGGTTTGCGTCCCACCTGGTGGATAATGAAGAAAGAATGACGCGGATGTTTTTAAGAGGTTTGAAGCCGGAGATACGTCAACATCTTGTTTCTCATAAACTGTGTTTGTATTCAGATGTTGTAAATAGGGCTCAGTTGGTGGAGCGCGATAACGAGACAACGCAACCAAAAGAGAGCAGCCGGCAAAATGATAATACCAGTGAGAGCAGTCATCGAAGCGGTGACAACAAGCGTGGAGGGAATCAACAGGCCAGAAATGGTAACCACTTCGGTGGTAATCAGGGCCAAAACAATAAGAATGGGCATTTCAAGAAGAGGAGATTCAACAATGATGGAAAGACGTCAGCACCAGCACCTGTCGTTAAGGAAGGAGAACGACCACCTATCATATGTTTCAAATGCGGAGGGGAGGGGCACATCAGTCCAAACTGCGCGATGCCGTCCAAAGCATGTTATAATTGTGGAAGAGAAGGTCATTTAGCCCGATTTTGTCGTTTACCGAAGACAAATTCAGCTAGGATGGAGGCACCAAAGGCCGTCCCAGAAAAGTCAAAACCGGTTGTGCAAGGGAGAGCGTTTGTTGTGAACTCCCAGAAAGCAAGGAACCCGAATGAGGTCATCACGGGTAAGCTTATCATAAACTCTAACGAAGTCTATACTTTATTTGATACCGGTTCTACCCATTCTTTTATTTCTCCTACTTGCGCTCATCGATTAAATTTGATTCCGGAGAAATTAGACTTTGACTTAGCAGTTGAAACTCCATTGGGAGAAACCTTCATTACATCCACGGTTTATAAGTCTTGTTTGGTTCAAGTTGGTACCCACACATTACCTGTCGATCTTATTTCATTAAAAATACTTGCATTTGACGTGATTCTAGGGATTGATTGGTTAACTACTCATCATGCAAAAATTGATTGTTTTCGTAAGGTTGTTAGCTTTCATATTCCTAATCGACCTATTATGCGAATTCAAGCAACCAAACCATTAAAATCAATCGCTGTCATCTCAAGCCATAAAGCTATTCGTTTATTGAAAAACGGATGTCAAGCTTTCTTAGCTCATGTCACAGATCTAAACAAAAATACGTCAGCTTTGAATGATATTTCTGTTGTTAATAAATTTCCTGACGTATTTCCCGAAGAACTTCCTGGCCTACCCCCAGAGCGTGAAATTGAATTTTGTATCGACCTTGAACCCGGTACAAAACCCATTTCCAAAGCCCCATATCGAATGGCTCCTATTGAACTTCAGGAGTTAAAGACCCAACTGCAGGAATTGTTAGACATTGGTTTTATTCGTCCTAGTACTTCTCCTTGGGGTGCTCCTGTTCTGTTCGTGAAGAAGAAAGATGGGAGTATGCGACTTTGTATTGATTATCGGGAGTTGAATCATGTCACCATCAAAAATAGGTACCCATTGCCACGTATTGATGACCTGTTTGACCAGTTGCAAGGAGCACAATTCTTTTCAAAGATCGATCTTCGTTCTGGATATCATCAGCTGAAGGTTAGAACTGAGGATATTCCAAAGACTGCCTTCAGAACTCGGTATGGGCATTATGAATTCTTAGTTATGTCTTTTGGATTGACTAATGCTCCTGCTGCCTTCATGGATATGATGAACAGGGTATTCAAGGAATATTTGGATCACTTTGTGGTCGTCTTTATCGATGACATCCTTGTTTATTCCAAAAGCCGTGAAGATCATGAGCAACACTTGAGGCTGGTACTCCAAAAGCTTCGTGAATACAAACTTTATGCCAAGTTGAAGAAATGCGAGTTCTGGCTGGAAGAGGTAGCATTCCTTGGGCACGTAGTATCAAGTCGTGGAATATCGGTTGACCCGGCAAAGATTGAAGCTATTCAAAGCTGGGAGCAACCTAAATCAGTGACCGAGGTACGTAGCTTTCTTGGTTTAGCTGGTTATTATCGGAGATTCGTGGAAGGATTTTCTCGAATCGCTACTCCATTAACTCAGCTGACTCGGAAAGATACAAAGTTCGGTTGGAGCGAAGAATGTGAGCAGAGTTTTCAAGAACTCAAGAGGAGACTCATTTCAGCACCTGTTCTAACAATACCATCTGGCTCGGAGGGATTTGTCATCTACAGTTATGCTTCGAGCAAAGGGTTGGGATGCGTTCTCATGCAACATGGAAAAGTCATAGCCTATGCATCAAGACAACTCAAGGAATATGAGAGGAATTATCCTACTCATGATCTAGAGTTGGCAGCTGTTGTCTTTGCACTTAAAATTTGGAGGCATTACTTGTATGGGGAGAAGGTGGAGATCTTTACGGATCATAAAAGCCTCAAATATTTCTTCACTCAAAAGGAACTCAACATGCGACAACGACGTTGGCTTGAACTGTTGAAAGATTATGATCATACCATTCAATACCATCCTGGAAAAGCGAACGTGGTAGCTGACGCATTGAGTAGAAGATCATATGCAAGTACGAGTGCAATATTGTCAACACAAAGCCCATTTTGTGTGACTTGCAAAGGATGGAGATAGAGTTAAAGACTCCAGGGACCAATGTGATGATGGCGAATATACGAGTAGACTTTAATCGATAAAGTTAAAACTGCTCAAGCTACAGACCTGGAGCTGATGCGTATGAGGAAGAAAGTGCAAGAAGGTGCTATGCTGGAAGCAAGAATCGATGAAGAAGGAATACTTCGAGTCAACTCCAGACTTTGTGTTAAAGCATGAAATCATGATGGAGGCGCACAACACACCGTTTGCAATCCATCCTGGAAGTACCAAAATGTATCATGATCTTCGTCATACATTTTGGTGGAGCAATATGAAGAGAGAGATAGCGTTGTTTATCTCAAGGTGTCTAACTTGTCAACGAGTCAAAGCGGAGCATCAAGTACCAAAAGGTCCATTGCAACCACTTGAAATTCCAGAATGGAAGTGGGAGCACATTACCATGGATTTCGTTACCGGTCTTCCTAGGGTTTCTCAAGGTATTGATGCGATTTGGGTCATTGTTGATAGATTGACCAAGTCTGCTCATTTCTTACCGATACGAGAAACTTATACACTTGAACGTCTTGCTCGTATGTACATAAACGAGATTGTAAGACTGCATGGTATGCCAGTATCCATAGTTTCTGACCGAGACCCAAGATTCACTTCACGATTTTGGGTTAGTTTACAAAAAGCTATGGGCACGGAGTTACGATTTAGTTCAGCATATCATCCTCAGACGGACGGACAATCAGAGAGGACTATTCAAACTCTTGAAGATCTATTAAGACTCTGTGTCTTTGACTTCAAGGGAAGTTGGGACAAGTTCTTACCATTGGTGGAGTTTTCCTACAACAACAGTTATCAAGCAAGTATTGGCATGGCTCCATTCGAAGCATTGTATGGAAGAAAATGTCGTTCTCCAGTATGCTGGGATGAGGTGGGTGAAGCAACGTTGTTGGGACCGGAGTTGGTACGTATGACTACAGAAAAGATTCAAACGATCCGACAACGTATAAAAACCTCACAAGATCGACAAAAGAGTTATGCTGATCTTCATCGAAAGGACGTGGAATTTGATGTAGGAGATCATGTGTTCTTACGTGTTGCTCCATGGAAAGGAGTTACGAGATTTGGAAAGAGAGGAAAGCTCAATCCTCGATTCATCGGTCCATTTTTAATCCTCGATCGAGTAGGAACTGTGGCTTATAGACTCGCTTTACCGCCAAGTATGTCTCGTGTTCATAACGTTTTTCACATATCCATGTTACGCAAATATGTGGAAGACCCGAACCACATTATTGAGTTAGAACCGGACGAAATAGCGGAGGATTTGACGTATGAAGAAGTTCCTGTTCAAATCTTGGATAAGAAGGAACATATTCTACGCTCCAAGGTTATACCTCAAGTCAAAGTTTTGTGGAGAAACCACGATGTTGAGGAAATGACTTGGGAGTTAGAATCTGAAATGAAATCAAGGTATCCTTACCTCTTCGACATACCAGGTACGTACCCTAATTTCGAGGGCGAAATTTCATAAGAAGGGGAGGTTGTAAGACCCCAACTTTTATAAATAAAGATGAATTTTCTATAAATATCATTTTTGAATATTATGGAGTTAATTTGATATAATGTTATAGTTGTGGGTAATATTTATAAATTTTGCAAAGTACGCAAGTTGTTATATAATATTCGATTGGTCGGGAAATATTCGTTTTAACAGGGAATATTCGTACAACGACACAATCATTGGTGGACCCCACAACGGAATTATTGTCGGATTGAGAAAACGACAAAAATATTTTATTAAAAATAACGGCGGAAGTTTTACCATTGTTACTGTTGAACTACTCGGTAGTAAAAGTACAGTAATACGTGTGGTTGCATAGTAGCACACGGTATTGATTATTAATGCTTATGTGAGAAGTCACTCAGTTTGATTCAATTATTGTCAGTTAATAATATGAATTATTTAGCGATAATGACGTTTTGTTTTATTCGTATTATTAACGTAATAAAACAGAAACATCTTTTTATATAAAACAGAATACTTTATTAAAGTTATTCTATAAATAGAATATATTATATTTTATTTAAAAGATTTTTCTTTAAATATGGACCGTCAGATTAAAGTAATCAATCTGGACCGTTCATGGATTAGTTACTATGCATTCTATTTTTCTATAAATAGCAGCTCATTCCTTCATTATTTCTTACGAATTCACTGAACTCTAGAGAGAGAAACTATAGAGAGAAACTATAGAGAGAGAGAAGAAGAGTATTCTGCTACTTAACTACTTCCTTATTTCAGCTCTTCTTTAAAACGGTAAGGGGTGTTATTCTTTCTTATTCATGAAGAGAACTGTTGTTATTCCATTTCTTATTATTCTGTTGGAATAACCTGTATACGCGGTCTACCCTATACTTGGTGACATTCTTCTATTATTCTGTTGGAACATCCTGTCTGTGTGTTTTACACCGGACCTGGTTCCGTTTTTATTATTATTCTGTTGGAACATCCTGTCTGTGTGTTTTACACCGGACCTGGTTCCGTCTTGTTATTATTCTGTTGGAACATCCTGTCTGTGTGTTTTACACCGGACCTGGTTCCGTCTTGTTATTATTCTGTTGGAACATCCTGTCTGTGTGTTTTACACCGGACCTGGTTCCATTATTTATTATTCTGTCGGAATATCCTGTCTGTGCGTTTACGCCGGACCTGGTTCCATTATTTATTATTCTGTTGGAATAACCTGTCTGTGCGGTCTATCGCATGCATGGTGATTTCTTTTGTTATTCCATTCTTTATTATACTCAGTTGGTTAAGTTTTGACTTCTATACTCCATGAAATTTGTGGAATATCCTTGATATTTGCGTTTCATCCAGTATCTTTTCATGAAAATATTCTTCTGATCATTCTTGAATTTTACTCCACAAAGCAGTATCATGTTGACAATTTGGACGTTGTTAATTCTTGGATAAATTAATTCTTGAACTTGTTTTATTGAATTCTTATATCATTGTCATCATCCTCATGTTTATAAAATGTTGAAAGTCATCTGTGGCCTGTAGTGCATAGATGGACTTGGTATGATTATGACCAGGGATTATTCGGTATAATCATGACCGTAATGTTACAAATGATGTGGTAAAAGTCCTCATTGGCCCGTAGTGCATTGATGGACAGTTGTTGGCATGATCATGACCATTAATGAATACACGAATATCCTTGGCCGTAGTGCAGGGTGTGATTCGATGATGTGTGATTATTTTATTAAGCTGAGTCTCAGCGATCACAGTGTTGAAAAACTTTTTAAATCATAAAAGATAGTAGAGTTTATTTTCTACTTGACTCTTTTAATGGATTGCTTGTTCCGCTGCAGTTAAACTTGATGTCTATTATATTTTATCAGTTTAACATTGTTGAAGGCTAATGATAATTTATTCTGCATTATCTTAGTCATAATATTTCTTACTGGGCTAGTTGAGCTCACCCTTTCTTTCACTGTTCTCTTCAGGAAATGAGAACGTAGCTGGGGCAAGTCGGGGAACGGAGTGATGGTTCGAATGATAGTATTAGTTAGTAGTCCTCACTATTCTATGTAATAGTGTGTTAATAAATGTAATGAGGACTCCTTTTGAGTATGAATACTCTCTAGAAGATAATATTTGTATTCAAACTCACAGTTTATGTTTTGTCGTATTGTACACGACAGTTGTATTAGTAAGTTGTATTTATATTTTGTACTATGTATCTGACGACCCAAGATGGGTGATGTATACCTAATTTTGGGGGCGTCACAAAAATCATTTTTCCAACATAAATGGCCCCACATGTGACCCCCACATGTGGGCCCCACCTTTAAATAATTTTCTTCCGATTATTTTAAAAAATGAGTAAATAGGAATCCATAAAATAAGCAAAACTTCATAAAAATCACCTTAATAATTTTAACAACATTTATCATCTTTATTATAATTCACAATATTAATCGACTAGGTCGTTCCCAGGAAAGAGGGGGCTTTTCAATAAGGATTTCTCCCTATTGGCGCGCAATTAGGTGACCAAACCTCTCCTTGACAGAACTTCTTGACATCGTTAATATTGTAAATAATAATATTAATAACTTTGTCGTCTCAATTATTGATTTTAACAATATATAAAATATCGACAATAATTGAATCAAATAACGTGAGATACTATGCAACAATTATCATAGCAATAATTGAACAAAACTGAATGACTTCTCACGTAAGCATCAATAATCAATGGCGTGTGCTACCATGCAACCACGCGTATTACTGTACTTTTACTACCGAGTAGTTCAACAGTATTAACGGTAAAACTTCCGCCGTTATTTTTATAAAATATTTTTGTCGTTTTCTCAATCAGACAATAATTCCGTTGTGGGGTCCACTAATGATTGCGCCGTTGTACGAATATTCCCCGACCAATCGAATATTATACAACAACTTGCATATTTTGCAAAATTTATAAATACTACCCACAACTATAACATTATATCAAATCCACACCATAATATTCAAAAAAATATTTCGAGAAATTTAAACATTTATTCATAAAATCTGGGGTCTCACAATCTCCCCTCCTTATTGAATTTTGCCCTCAAAATTTACGTACATACCTGGTATGCCGAACAGATGAGGACACTTCATCAGATTCTAACTCTTGAGGTATAACCTTTAAGCGTAGAATATATTCTAGGATTTTAACAGGTACATCTTCATACATTAAATCATCCGCTATCTCGTCCGGTTTTAAATCAATAATGTGGTTCGGGTCGTCCACATATTTACGTAACATCGATACGTTAAAAACGTTATGAACACGCGACATACTTGGCCGTAAAACGAGTTTATAAGCCACAGTTCCTACTTGATCGAGGATTTCAAATGGGCCAATTAAATCGAGGGTTGAGATTTCCTCTCTTCGTCGATTCTTGCTTCTAGAATACGCCCTCTTGAACCTTCTTCTTCACATTCATCAGCTCTGAGTATGTAGCTTGAGCGGGTTTAAATTTATCGATTAAAGTCGATTATAATCGTATATTCGTTATCTTCACGTGGGTCCCTAGAGTCTTTAACTCTATCTTCATCATTTGTAAGTTATACGAAATGGGTTTTTGTGTTAACAACATCTCACTTGCATACGATCTTCTACTCAACGCGTCAGCTACCACGTTCGCACTTCCACGATGATATTGAATGGTACGATCGTAATCTTCAACAGCTCAAGCCAACGTCTGTGGCGCATAATACGTTCGTTTTAGTTGAAGAAATATTTAAGGGTTTAAGAAATGGGTTTTGTGCTGGGGTCAATACAAAATTCAATTTCACGCTCTGGGGTAGGCTAAGAAGTCTTCACGAATACGTAAAGAAATTTATTAACAATAGAAATATCGTTCAAAACTGTGACCCTCATCCAAGACTTGGATAGCACGTCACATTGATACCTATCAACTTGCCATCATCATTCACGACGTCGTTTACAGAAAGTCTGGCTTCGGTGCATTCCACACAAGGAAGTCACCAGATAAAGGCTTAGGGCTTTTTACTTATGGCTTGATATGACAATGATTGACTTTAGTGGTTTGGTTACTTTGAATTCGCATAACAGGTTGGTTAGGAGTATAAAAGCTAACAACCTTACAAAAAAAACATGATGAGTAGTTAACCAATCGATTCATAAAATCACATCAAATGCAAGTATTTTCAAAGAGATACGATCGACAGGTAACGTGAAAGAATTGATTTGAATCAAACAAGATTTATAAATAGTGGAGGTAACGAAGGTTTCTCCCAACGAAATTTCAACAGATAAATCAAAGTCTAACTTCTCCGGAGTTAACTTCAAACATTGAACACAACTAGGTGAAATAAAAGAGTGAGTAGAACCGGTATCTAACACGATATAGACTTCACAAGAGTTTATGACTAACATACCCGTGATAATTTTATTCGGGTTCCTTGTCACGAAAAAAAATGATCTCTCTTAAACTACTGGCTTTGACTTTTTTGGGACGGCCTTTAGTGCCTCCATCTTAGCTGAACTTGTCTTCGGTGAACGAAAAAATCGGGCTAAGTGACCTTCTCTTCCACAATTATAACATGCTTTGGACGGCATCGCGCAGTTTGGACTGATGTGTCCCTCCCCTCCGCATTTGAAGCATATGATAGGCGGTCGTTCTCCTTCCTTAACAACGGGTGCTGGTGCTGACGTCTTTCCATCATTGTTGAATCTCCTCTTCTTGAAATGTCCATTCTTATTGTTTTGACTATGATTACCACCGAAGTGGTTACCATTTCTGACATGTTGATTCCCTCCATGTTTATTGTCACCGCTTTGATGACTGTTATCACCGGTATTATCATTTTGCCGGCTGCTCTCTTTTGGTTGCGTTGACTCGTTATCGCGCTCCACTAACTGAGCCCTATTTACAATATCTGAATACAAACACAGTTTATGAGAAATAAGATATTGACGTATCTCCAGCTTCAAACCTCTTAAAAATATCCGCGTCATTCTCTCTTCATTATCAACCAAGTGGGACGCAAATCGGGACAACTCGGCAAACTTGGCTTCGTACTGCGACATGGTCATGTTGTTTTGCTCCAACTTGATAAATTCCACCTCCTTCATGTGACGAATACTTTCGAGAAAGTACTTGTCATTGAACAGCTCTTGGAACTTCTCCCAAGACATCTTGAGTGCGTCAGGCTGGGTATGTTTTACAGATTTCCACCAGTGATCTGCCTCTTCACGCAACATAAAGGTGGCAAAAGGAACCTTTTGCTCCTCGGAGCATCCCAAGACATCAAATATCTTGGTGATCTGTTTTAACCACGTCTCTGCCTTAAGTGGTTCTGGCTTTCTCAAAAACTCTGGTGGTCCCAGCTCCTTGAATTGCTTAGCGGTGACCAACCGTGGTTTGCCATTGTTTCCTCCTGCATTATGAACAGGAGCCGCCTTCGCCTGATGTTGCATAAATTCTAAAAAACTCCTAAACGTACCGTCGTTCGTCAATTGATCAGTGCTGTTGTCTACATGAGGATTATTGTCTTCCTGTTGCACATTGTCCTGATTATTGATCTGTGGAGACTCAACGGTCTCCTGTGCTCTATTGCTTATCTCAACATTTTTAAATGCGATTTTCAAATACTGCAACAAAACAAGGGTTAATTAACATATCACATATTATCCCTATACTCTGACCGACCAATTAAATACCAAATTAACTTAGGTAGGTCATACTAGCTAAAGAATTCCCCCGTCTCTCCCCTCCTAGTTCTTTCCTGACATTTCAGCCAAGAATCATATCCCTAAGCTTTGATACCAACTGTGACGCCTCCAAAATAAGGTATACATCACCCATCTTGAGTCGCCAGATACATGGTACAGAATTCAAATACAACTTACTAATACAACTGTCGTGTACAATACGACAAAACATAAACTGTGAGTTTGAATACAAATATTGTCTACTAGAGAGTATACAAACTCAAAAGGAGTCCTCATTACAATTATTATCACACTATTTCATAGAATAGTGATGACTACTAATGCTATCCTCTAGACCATCACTCTGTTCCCCGACTCGTCCCAGCTATATTCTCATTTTTTGAAGAGAACAGTGAAAGAAAGGGTAAGCTCAACTAGCCCAGTAAGAAATATTATGACTAAGATAATGCAGAATAAATTATCATTAGTCTCCAACAATGTTAAACTGATAAAATACAATAGACATCAAGTTTAACTGCAGCGGAACAAGTAATCCATTAAAAGAGTCAAGTAGTGAATAAAATCTACTATCTTTTATGTTTTAAAAGGTTTTTCATCACTTTTATCGCTGGGACTCAGCTTAATAAATAATTCACATCATCGAATCACTCCTGCACTACGACCAAGGATATTCTTAAGTATCACGACCACAAATTATCCATGCATTACGGGCCAAGGATATTCGTGTATTCATCAATGGTCATGATCATGCCAACAACTGTCCATCAATGCACTACGGGCCAATGCGGACTTTTACCACATCATTTGTAACATTACGGTCATGATTACACCGAACAATCCCTGGTTATAATCATACCAAGTCTATCTATGCACTACATGCCACAGATGACTTTCAACAAAATATAAACATGAGGATGATGACAATGATATAAGAATTCAATAAAACAAGTTCAAGAATTAATTTATCCAGGAACCAATAACGTCTAAATTGTCAACATGATACTGCTTTGTGCAGTAAAATTCAAGAATGCTCAAAAGAATATTTTCATAAAAATATACAGGATGAAGTGCAAATATCAAGGATATTTCACTAATTTCATGGAGTATAAAAGCCAAAACTTTAACCAACTGAGTATAATAAAGAATGGAATAACAAAAGAAATCACCATGCATGCGATAGACCGCACAGACAGGTTATTCCAACAGAATAATAAATAACGGAACCAGGTCATGTGTAAACGCACCGACAAGATATTCCGACAGAATACTAAATAATAGAACCAGGTCCGGCGTAAACGCACAGACAGGATATTTCGACAGAATAATATATAATGGAACCAGGTCAGGCGTAAAACGCACAGACAAGATATTCTGACAGAATAATAAATAATGGAACTAGGTCCGGCGTAAAACGCACAGACAGGATATTCCAACAGAATAATAAAGAATGGAATAATAGAAGAATTTCACCAAGTATAGGGTAGCTCGCGTATACAGGTTATTCCAACAGAATAATAAATAATGGAATAACAAAAGAATTTCCCCAAGTATAGGATAGCCCGCGTATACAGGTTATTCCAACAGAATAATAAATAATGGAATAACAGAAGAATTTCACCAAGTATAGGGTAGCCCGCGTATACAGGTTATTCCAATAGAATAATAAATAATAGAATAACAGAAGTTCTCTTCATGAATACAAAAGAAATAATACCCCTTATCGTAAAAGAACTGAATATAAGAGTAGTTAAGTAGCAGAAAACTTTTCTTATTTCTCTCTATAATTTTCTTTCTCTAGAGTTTCAGTGAATTCCTATGAAATAATGAAGGAATGAGCTTCTATTTATAGGAGAATAGAAGTGCACTGTTCATGAACGAAATAATTTTTCAAAATCATTTTCTTCAATCAACTACAATTAAGTCAAACCATTAACCAATAAGATTTCAACACAAATTAAAATATAACACATATTTATAAACACATGTTTTCAAATTATATATATCAATATTATATATGCACCACTTAATTTTTCTCCCCCATAACCAACATCAATCCCCCACCCACCCAATAATCAAATTCACTACACTCTTACACATCACTATCACACTACCACTTTTCCACCATTTTCCACTCACACAAACACATCACACATCACACACCCATCACTTTCACATCTCATTTTCTCCCACCATATACTCAATACACACATATACTTCCATACGTATACTCTTCCATTTCCAAAATTATTTTTCCAACACAAATGGCCCCACATGTGACCCCCACATGTGGGCCCCACCTTTAAATAATTTTCTTCCGATTATTTTGAAAAATGGATAAATAGGAATCCATAAAATAAGCAAAACTTCATAAAAATCACCTTAATAATTTTAACAACATTTATCATCTTTATTATAATTCACAATATTAATCGACCAGGTCGTTCCTAGGAAAGAGGGGGCTTTCCAATAAGGATTTCTCCCTATTGGCGCGCAATTAGGTGACCAAACCTCTCCTTGACAGAACTTCTAGACATCGTTAATATTGTAAATAATAATATTAATAACTTTGTCGTCTCAATTATTGATTTTAACAATATATAAAATATCGATAATAATTGAATCAAATAACGTGAGATACTATGCAACAATTACTATAGCAATAATTGAACAAAACTGAATGACTTCTCACGTAAGCATCAATAATCAATACCGTGTGCTACTATGCAACCACGCGTATTACTGTACTTTTACTACCGAGTAGTTCAACAGTATTAACGGTAAAACTTCCGCCGTTATTTTTATAAAATATTTTTGTCGTTTTCTCGATCAGACAATAATTCCGTTGTGGGGTCCACCAATGATTGCGCCGTTGTACGAATATTCTCCGACAAACAAATCGAATATTATACAACAACTTGTATACTTTATAAAATTTATAAATACTACCCACAACTATAACATTATATCAAATCCATACTATAATATTCAAAAAAATATTTCGAGAAATTTAAACTTTTATTCATAAAATCTGAGGTCTCACAATTAAGGCACGCTATTTACTCTTATAATAATTTTGTCCTTCCATATCAATGTTCTGACCGGAGCCTCCCAACTCTAATGGACTTTTTACAATTTTTCAGGCACCATCAAGGCGCGATTAAGCGACGACCAAAGTCAAAATTCATTGACCAAAATCCTAATTTAGAGTTGTTGATTAACACATCAAAAACTAAGAAAAGTTGTAATTTTCCTTAGTGATATCATGTTTGTGAGTATTTTAAATCAAGAAAGGTAAGGAAAACAAAGAAAAATTAAGCCCAATTTTCCTTCAACATTTTTTTTTTACCAAACTAGTTGGAAAGCTATGGAAAGGAAAATAGATTTAATGAATTTATTATAATTATGTAATTATCCTTACTTGCAACGCATAAACATTCACGCTCTGTTTCTGAGTTTTAAAATGGACAGAAAAGAAAAGAAATGGATTGAAAATTTAAGTTTTCTTTCCAATTCTTATGTTTATGAGTTTTTTAATAAACAGAAAAGAAAAGAAATTGATAGAAAACTTAGCCACTTTTTCTGCCAAAGTTTTCTGTCCAAAATTGGCCTGATTTGGACGGAAAATAAATTGAAATAAGTAATATTTTTATAATTCCCATATTATCCTCAACTTTTAATATAATAAATTTTAAATTACAGTTCATGTCTTCAATTTTAAATTTTCTATTCTTTTCTATTAAATACTCAGAAACAACACAAAAGAAAACTTCAACTTTTCTATTCTTTTCTTTTCTGTTATAATTTAAGTTTTCTATTCTTTTTTTTTTTGTTCAAAACTCAAAAACAGAGTGTCAATGTATAAGGGTACAATAAAAATATGGGTTAAATTCAGATGACCACATGGAGTTTGAGTGATTTCCCACTTAACCACCTGTACTCAGTAAAGCTACATTTAAACACCTGACCTTTTGAGTTAAAGTAAAAAACTATTTTCTGTCATAACTCTGTTAGTTAAGTTGGATAAAGACTTAATTACCCTCCTTATAGTAAACAGAAACAACACATACAGAGGATCCCCTGCCTACCCATAAACATAAACAAAAACAAACACAAATGTCCTAATTAATTAACAGATCAAAATTGTCACAATATAAACTGTGACCTGATGATACATACTACATGTAATTTCAATCACGAAATTGGAAATTACTCCAATATTTTTGCATGCGATAACACCAAAATACACAATTCCAACTAATATTAACAAGTAATAATAATTTCAAAAGGAAAAGGCAAAAGGCATATAATTAGTAGCCATAGAAAACTCTGGATTTATGCTCATTCAATCCAGTACATGTTTGGCAACGTTTCTTCTTTTCCTCCCATAATGTGTTTGGCAACCTCTGTTTCATGTCCATCAGACTTGTTTCAAAAACTTCTTCAAAAAAACCAATTCCTCTTCTAATGGCATACCCATGGACTGACTGACCATATTCTTGAGCTTGTAACTGTGCTGCAGCTTGTAGTAAGCTCACTAAAGTCACCTGATTAGGATCGCCAATTTGAGAATACCCAGTAATCATAGACGTATAGGCAACAAGATCTTTCTCAATTATTTCATCAAACACTTTATATGCATCCTCAACACCGCCGTATCTGCAATACAATCCAATCAACGAAGAACCCACGAATGGATTAGTATCTAACCCGAACTTAATAGCATCGATATGAATAGCGCTTCTAAGTTCCTAGTCACCTAACTTATTACAACATTTTAAGCTAAATGTAATGGCTGAAGTATGAATACCAATTTTGCGACCCCTTAATAGACCTGCTAATAACTTTAAAACTTCATCAAACAGACCTGCTCTTAAGTACCCAACAAGAGCAGAATTCCAAACTCATAACCATGGTGAGAAAAAAGAAATAAGGAAAAAATAGTACGAATTTTTGGAATCGTAAGCTGCCAATCGATAATGGTGAGTTCGTCTTGGTCCCTGATTCCAACGGCGGCAAGCTTGCACGAATCTGACCCAGAAATAAAAATCCTTCCTTTTTTTAAATCTGCTCCTCTATCATCGAAATAAAAAAAGAGAACGAGAAGATGACAGTTCCGATGATAAATATAAATGTCAACAGTTTGGGGGAATCTAATGAATCGATCTAAAAAAAAGAGAAGGATAAGATGATATCCGAGCAAAAAGGCCGATCCACCCCTTTTACCAATTTTCGATCCGATAACCCAAACCCACCACCACCACCCGAACCGAAGCTCCAGCCTTCCCCATCGCGAATTTGAGCTAATTTCACACCAGAACGGAGCTAATTTCACACCAGAACCGGAGCTCCAGTCTGGAACTAGTATGAAAATTAACCGTACGGCCGGCCCCAGAGTACATGTGATCGAGTATAAGGTATTTGAACTGAGAAACAGTGAAAGAAGCTTTATATCGGGATGATTTTGATCTTAATGCAGCAGCCATGGAAATTGGGTTGTGGTGTATTACAGAGATGATTCTAGGGTCACAGAGGGGATTTGGAGAGATAAAGGGGTGATTCTTCTTAGAGTGGGTATTGTTTGATTTTGAGAATATCATGTAGTAACTACAAGTGGTTGAGGCGTGATGGAGGGATGGGGTGGTGATCGGAGTTAAGGCGTGACGGAGGAGAAGGAGTAGCTTCGGTGGCCATCGAGGGGGAGGGAGTCGATAGGAGAGAACAGCTTGCCCTAATCAGAGATAAAAGGGAAAGACTTAAGTTTTGATCGAAGCGGAGAAGAAAACGAGAGGAATGGGGGGTATTTCAGTATTTTTAAATTGTTAAAGCTACTTTTCACGCGCTTTTGGCGCGTGACATGCACCCACAATTAAATTAGATGGAAAATATGACGTTTTCACTTTAACTCAAAAAGTCAGGTATTTAAATGTAGCTTTACTGACTACAGGTGATTAAGTGAGAAACCGTCCAAACTCCAAGTGATCATACGAAGTTAACCCTAAAAATAATATATCAAAAAGTAAAAATACCTTACTTTCCCTAGCAACTCACAAACATAGGACATGAAAATTATTATATTTTTCTTACTAAACTCGCAAACAGAATTAAAAAAATTTATTTTCCTCCCATTTTTTTTTTCTTATTTCTTGAGTTTAAAATCCTAGTATAAAAAACTCACAAACAGAATATAAAAATTACAATATCTCAATATTAATCACTAGTTAAGATTTCAACCGACAGTCTCAAAATAGTACAACAGTCCATCAAAATTAATATGTATACACTCTTAGTTAACATCTATTATATTTAAATTTAAATATAATTTGATAAAGTCGAGCAATGTTACGACAGCATTGCAAATTTTTACAAATATGTGATCAATAAAAAAGAATAAGTTCCAAATCATGAATGCAGAAATTAAACTTCTTACGTGTGTAATATATGCCAAAAAGGGAGCTGCCCTCTAAACAATATCATATAATTATATAATATGATACTCTCTCGTATGAATATTTTTATAATTTTTCAAAATATTATTATCATCACCTCCCCGTGCCCTTAAAGCATTTATAATAGTATTCTTATCTTTATCCCTACTCTACAGTGTTATTGGGTCATTCTGTAGGATAGAGATTCAATTTTTTCACTATGTACCCAACAGGTTCTGTGACGCCCCCAGAATAGGTATACAACACCCATTCTGAGTCGCCAAATACATGGTACAGAAAGTAAACTACAACTTCAATAATACAATTGTCGTGCAAAATACGACAACACATACTGTGAGTTTAAATACAAATATTGTCTTCTAGACAATATCCACACTCAAATAAATCCTCATTACAATTATTCAAACACTATTTTACAGAAATAGTGAGGACTGCTAATACATCTTTCTAGAACCATCACTCCATACCCCGACTAGATCCTGCTATGTTCTCACCTCCTGAGAAGAAAAATGGAACAAAAAGGAAAAGGGTGAGCTCAACTAGCCCAGTAAAAAATATTATGACTAAGATAATATACAACAAATTATCGTTAGTCTTCAACAGGGAAAAATCTGATAAAATATAATCGACAACAAGTTTTAGATCAACAACTGCAGCGGAAACAACAAACCATTAGAAGAGTCAAGTAGAGAAAGAATT
This sequence comes from Panax notoginseng, assembly GCA_016801055.1. Lineage (NCBI taxonomy): Eukaryota > Viridiplantae > Streptophyta > Magnoliopsida > Apiales > Araliaceae > Panax > Panax notoginseng. The sequence goes on along the minus strand of CM029013.1, from coordinate 370,862 downwards.
CTACTATCTTCTAAGATTTAAAAGTCCATCATCAATATTTTATCCCTGTAACATCAATTAATAATCATCTTTAACCAAATATTCATCTTTACACTACAGGCCAAAGATATTCATTTGTATCATCAGTCGGTCATGTTCATCTCAACACATGTTCATCTTTGCACTACAGGCCAAAGATATTCATCAAGTAATTATACATCTTTGCACTACAGGCCAAAGATATTCAGTAATATCATCATTTAGGACTGAGGATGATGAAAAATATCTTAAAGAGAACGAATCCAATGAGACAGAAGGACAAATAGTAGGGATTCGTATAACAGTTTATCCAAGATCAATAATACTTCATAATAATCAATTGTGAAGCAGAATTCAAAAATAAAGATCAAAACATGGATACAATCAAAGATAGTAACCATAATAGACATCTTGGACAAAAAGGGAAAATTTTATTTTTCGGTGAATAGTGCCGTATTCGTGAATAGTGCCGTATACGTGAATAGTGCCGTATACGTGAATAGTAACCCCCGACACAAAAAGTTCCAAATTTGATAAAAACTCATATCAATATTTTAGCATAATGATATTGAAGAAAATAATATCATTAAGAAAAAATAATATCCCTTACCTCAAAATATCAGTACTTCTGGTCGGAATACCGGTATAAGGCTGAAAGAAACTTGCTCTGATGAATAGAAACTCTCAAAGTATCTAAATACTCACAAAATACACTCAATAATCTAGAGAGAGAAAGAGAGAAAACTTGTTTCTGGTGTGATTTTCAATTCTAACTTAGCCCTCTATTTATAGAAAAATTTTGGTAGGTTTGACCTGCAACCTGATGGCTTTACCTGCTACTATTCTCACCCACCACATTTGAAATATAATTCAGCACATTTCTTCACCAACCACAAGTGGGGCCCACCAATTCTAGAATTTTCCACCAAAATGATAAACTCTGAAAATTCAACAATTTCTGAACCAGTCATCTTGTAAAATTCGTAATAAATCATACGTTCATTTTTAACGGTTCAAAATTTGTGGACATATACTCAACTTATATATGTATAACATATCCAAAAATTACCACGATCCAACGGTCGGATTAAAAATTATAACCCCCGCAAACTATCTCAAAAACCCTGATTTTTAATACCTCCATTCCGACAAAAATACTGACAAAAACCTCAACATTAACTCCTTCATTTTTAACCACAAAAATATATCCCTCATTTATATCCACATAAAATAAATATTTCCTTATCATATGAATCAATAATTAATTATTCACAAATAATATTACAGAATCACATTTATGACAACCAGGCCGTTCCCAGGAAAAGAGGGGGCTTTCCAATAAGGATTTCTCCTTACTGGCGCGCAATTAGATGACCAAACCTCTCCTTAGACAGAACTTTCTAGACATTGCCAATAATGTTATCTAATAATATTATTCAAATAATATGAATTATTGATCTGATAAATGAAAATACTGTGCAGCAACAATTATTGAAACAACAATAATATAAAATATCAACGCAACAATTATTGAATCAATAAAATAAAATATTGAATAATAACTACTGTAACAATTATTGAGTAGTGCCTTCTTACGTAAGAATCAATAATTAGTTCAATACCGTGTGCTACTGTATTTTAACCACCGGGTATTCCAACAGTATTAACGGTAACAACTACGCCGTTATTTATAAACAACTTATACTTGTCGTTTTCTTCATCCAAATCGCTTTCCGTTATGGGGCCCACACAAGGCTGCGTTGTCGTACGAATATTCCCCGACAGCAAGAATATTCCACGACCAACCGAATATTCACCGACCAAAAATAAATATTTTATAACCACTTGCTTATTTTGCAAAATTTGCATATTTCACCCATAACCAAAGTATTATATCAAATTAACTGTAAGACCCCGAATTTTATGAAATAAAATTATTCAATTTTTCTTATAATTACTATTCAGTAAATGGTTAAATTGATAAATGTTAAAGTTAAGGGTGATATATGATTTTTTTTCAAAATACACAAGTAGTTATAAAATAATCATTGTTGTCGGGGAATATTCGTTTGGTCATGGAATATTCTTTCTGTCGGGGAATATTCGTACGACGGCGCAGCTATTTGTGGGCCCCATAACGAATAACTGTCGGGTGAAGAAAATGACAAATTTGAGTTTTTACAAATAACGACGTAGTTGTTACTGTTAACGCTGTTGGAATTACCTGGTGGTTAAAATACAGTAATACGCGTTATTGCACAGTAGCACACGGTATTGCATAGTATTTTTGAAATTATTGATTCTTACGTAAGAAGGCACTACTCAATAATTGTTACAGTAATTACTGTTCAATATTTTATTTTATTGATTCAATAATTGCTACGTTGAAATTTTATATTATTGTTGTTCAATAATTGTTGCTGCACAGTATTTTCATTATCAGATCAATAATTCATATTATTTGAATAGTATTATTAGATAGCATTATTGGCAATGTCTAGAAAGTTCTGTCTAAGGAGAGGTTTGGTCATCTAATTGCGCGCCAGTAAGGAGAAATTCTTATTGGAAAAGCCCCCTCTTTCCTGGGAACGGCCTGGTTGTCATAAATGTGATTCTGTAATATTATTTGTGAATAATTAATTATTGATTCATATGATAAGGAAATATTTATATTATGTGGATATAAATGAGGGATATATTTTTGTGGTTAAAAATGAAGGAGTTAATGTTGAGGTTTTTTATCAGTATTTTTGTCGGAATGGAGGTATTAAAAATCAGGGTTTTTGAGATATTTGCGGGGGTTATAATTTTTAATCGACCGTTGGATCGTGGTAATTTTTGGATATGTTATACATATATAAGTTGAGTATATGTCCATAAATTTTTGAACCGTTAAAAATGAATGTATGATTTGTTATGAATTTTAAGAGGTGGCTGATTCGGAAATCAGGTTATAAATCATTTTGGTGGAAAATTCTAGAATTGGTGGGCCCCACTTGTGGTTGGTGAAAAATGTGCTGAATTATATTTCAAATGTGGTGGGTGGAAATAGTAGCAGGTAAAGCCATCAGGTTGCAGGTCAAACCTACCAAAATTTTCCTATAAATAGAGGGCTAAGTTAGAATTAAAATCACACCAAAAACATAAGCTTTCTCTCTTTCTCTCTCTATATTATGAAGCATATTTTGTGAGTTTTTAGATACTTGGTGAGTTGCTATTCATCAGTACAAGTTTTCTTCAGCATCATATCCGATATCCAGTCAGAGTACTGCTCTTTTGAGGTAAGGGATAGTAAGGGATTGTAAGGGATAGTAATGGATTTTTAGGGTTGTTATGATTTTCAGTTTCGTAATTTTTCTGATCTTCAAAAATTCTGAAAAATTTGAAATGATATTTTGATGAGTTTTATTGATTGTGTCCAAAAATGATGATTTTTGGATGTATAGATTAAGAGTTATGAATTTTACTGGGAAAAGACTATTTTAAAAGTAACCGCTTATAATTCCTTGTGGTTAACTCCAAAATTGATGAAATTTTTATTGGGAGTACATGTATATGATAGAAGTATACTCTGTAAATTTCAGAATTTTTAGACAAAAGTACAATTTTTGATAAATGTCTAAATATTCGGCTGTTTTGGCCATATGAAAAATAGTAAATGACTTTTAAAAAATTCTGAGAAAAATATATGTTCATATGGGACTATATTATGCTAAATCCCAGAAAAGAAATATTTTTGGAACTGATTTAGTATTTTTCATGAAAATGGTCTAGTTATGGGTAAATGAATTAAATATGTTTTGTGAAAAGAAAATTGAAAAAATAGGATTTTATGGCTTGAGAATCCTATATGAGATATATGCAGATTTTTGATGAGGGTTTTGATTATTGATGATGAAATTGTAAGAGTTGGCATTTTATGATGATTAAATGCATTAATTAGTAAAGTGTAAACAATTAATAAATAAAAAATTGTTTATAAATTTAAGTAATGTTATTCTTTCAATATCATTATACCAAATATTGGTATGGGTTTTATTGTGGAATTTCTATCTTTTTGTGTCGGGGTTACTATTCATGAGTTACTATTCACGAATTACTATTCATGAGTTACGAATATTACTCTTGAGATTAAAACTATATGTTGATCATATTATTTTTATCATCATATATAACATTTTTATAACCCTGATGTTGAATTTCTCTTTCACTGGAGTGTAAAGATGGGTAGATTATTGGTATGATCATGACTAGGGTTCTCTTTGGCCTGTAGTGCAAAGTTGAATTGTGACTGGTATGATCATGACCATTGAATTTATAATTGAATATCTTAAGCTTAAGTGCAAAGGTGAATTGATCAACATGGTTATAATTATTGTTTATTTAAATTCTGAAATGATTATATATTTCTTTGAGATATGAATATATTTGGCCTGTAGTGCAAATATGAATTGTTGATGAATATCTTTGGCATGTAGTGCAAAGATGGCCTGTTGATGAATATCTTTGGCCTGTAGTGCAAAGATGAACTGTTGTTGAATATCTTTGGCCCGTAGTGCAAAGATGGTTTGTTGATGAATATCTTTGGCCCGTAGTGCAAAGATGGATTTGTTAGTATGATTATAAACAGGAATTGTGATTTGGTATAACCATGATCTTTGATGTTTCAGGTAAAGACAGGTGATGAAAATATTCTTCGTCCTGGGTGCGAAGAAAAAATTTATAGTCACAATTATGATTATGAGTTATTCATATGATTGTGGAAAGGAACTGTTGAGTGATGTTACATGGATAAAATATTGTTGATGGATTTTTAACATGGAGAGATAATAGACTTTATAGTCTATTTGACTCTTCTAATGGATTGCTCGTTCCGCTGCAACTATGGTTGAATTTTTATCATTTACCATATGTTCTAAATCTCTGATTTATTATTGATGAAGGCTATTGATAATTTAATTATCTTTAGTCATGATATTCTTTACTGAGCTAGTTGTGCTCACCCTTTTTGCTTCACAATTCCTTTCAGGTAATAAGAGTGTAGCTGGGTCGAGCGAGGGTAACGGGGAAAATGAACGGTAGTCTCTAGCTGTGGATGTTCTCCCGAAGCGTATAGAAAAGTTTCATTTAGTAGTTATATTTGTGTGAATCCAATAGGGTGAGGCGTAACCCAACGTTGGAAGGGTAGTTTGCCACTATACATACAAGATGTCTAACGACATACAACCTCGTGTCATCATAAGACAGGGATTGTGGTCATCCACTTGCTGAGTATATATACGAGCACTACCTATTTTATCTTGGTGTTTGTTTGAAGTATAATTCTCAATTAGAGACAGTGGAGATAATGATAAGTCAAGAGAAGACTCACCATTGGGATAATATGATAGTAATCTTCTCGTTTTTCTTTGGGGTCTATTGGGTAAACCAAGGATAATTCTGTGGCCATGATGATATCTATCAAACTAGACGCATGGCCTTCCATGTACGAAGGTTTCCTTAAGCACTTCCCAAAGATTTAATTTCTAAAACAGTTTTTGACTATACCTTTATGTAAGGTGTTATTGTGAGGTGATGTCCACGGTTGGAACATGAGTCACATTTGGTATTTATTTGTATCCAAAACTCACAGCATATGTGTTGTTGTATTTTGCACGACAATTGTTGTAATAAAGTTGTAGTTATTTTCTGTACCATGTATTTGGCGACTCAGAATGAGGTTGGATGGAATGGACCTATTTTGGGGTCGTTACATTTGGTATCAGAGCTTAGGGTATGATCTCTGACGGAGATCGGGGAATAAAACTAGGAGGGGAGAGATGAGTAAATTCCTTCGCTGTGTGTCCTGCCTAAGCTTATTTATTGGTCAGTCATAATATCGGGATATTATGTTTATGTTAATTTGTTAAATATAACATTGTTTTGAAGCTGTATTCTATAATGTTATGTGAAATACGTGGATGAGCAAATGGAGAAATTATGATGACAGAGAAGATGGAATTTGAAATGAAATGAAGGTATTCTCAACTCTTTGAAATACCAGGTA
>CM029013.1:354643-364698 GCA_016801055.1 Panax notoginseng | reverse complement strand
GACTGGTGGTCGTTCTTCTTCCTTTGAAACGGGTGCTGGTGCTGACATCTTCACGTCATTGTTGAACCTTCTCTTCTTGAAATGTCCATTCTTATTATTTTTGCCATGATTAACACTGAAGTGGTTACCATTTCTGGCATGTTGATTCCCTCCATGCTTATTGTCACCTATTTGATGACTATACCCGGTATTATCATTTTGTTGGCTGCTCTCTTTTTGGTTGGATTGACTCGTTATCGCGCTCCAATAACTGAGCCCTATTAATAATATCTGAATACTAAACACAGTTTATGAGAGATAAGATATTGATGTATCTCAGGTTTCAAACCTCTTAGAAATATTCGCGTCATTTCTCTCCTCATTATCAACCAAATGGGATGCAAATCGATACAACTCGGCAAACTTGGCTTCGTACTGCGACACGGTCATGTTGTTTTTCTCCAACTTGATAAATTTCACCTCCTCATGTGACGAATGCATTCTGGAAAGTACTTGTCATTGAACCAGCTCTTGGAACTTCTCCCAAGACATCTTGAGTGCGTCAGGCTGGTATGTTTTACATATTCCCACCAGTAATCTGCCTCTTCACGCAACATAAAGGTGGCAAAGGGAACCTTTTACTCCTCTGAGCATCCCAAACATCAAATATCTTGTGTGATCTGCTTTAAACCATGTCTCTGTCTTAAGTGGTTCGGGCTTTCCCAAAAACTCCGGTGGTCCCAGCTCCTTAAACTGCTTAGCGGTGACCAACCGTGGGTTGCCATTATTTTTACCTGCATTATGAACAGGAATCGCCGTTCGTCTGATGTTGCATGAATTCTAAAAAACTCCTAAACATACTGTCGTTCGTCAATTGATTAGTGTTGTTGTTTATTAGGAGGGATTATCGCCATCCTGTTGCACATTGTCCTGATTATTGATCTGTGGAGACTCAACGATCTCCTGTGCTCCATTGCTTATCTCAACTTTTTCAGATACCATTTTCAAATACTGCCACCAAAACAAGGGTTAATTAACATATCACATAGTATCTCTATACTCTGACCGACCAATTAAATAACAAGTAAACATAGGTAGGTCATACTAGCGAAGGAATTCCCGTCTTCTTCCCCTCCTAGTTCTTATCTCACATCTCAGCCAGGGATCATATCCCTAAGCTCTGATACCAACTGTGATGCCCCCAAAATAGGTTATACATATACACCATCTTTGGTCACTAGATACATGGTCACAATATACAAATACAAACTAATTATTACAACAATCGTGTAAAATACGACAAAACATATGCTGTGTTTTTAATACAAATATTGTTATCTAGACAATATCCACACTCAATGGAGTACTCATTACATTTATTATTACACATTTCACAGAAGAGTGAGGACTACTAATGCACCATCTAGGACCATCACCTGTTCCACGACTAGCCCCAGCTACGTTATCATTTTCTGAAGAGAACAATGAAAGAAAGGGTAAGCTCAACTAGCCCAGTAGATATATTATGACTAAGATAATGTAGAATAAATTATGGTTAGCCTTCAATAGTGTTAAAACTGATACAATATAAAAAACATCAAGTTTAACTGCAGCGGAACAAACAATCCATAGAAGAGTCAATAGATTAATAAAATCTACTATCTTATATGATTTAAAAGGTTTTTTCATCACTTTTTATCGCTGAGACTCAGCTCAATAAATAATCCACATCATTAAATCATCCCTGCACTACAGGCCAAGGAGTATTCTTTAGTATCATGACCACGAATTACCATGCACTACGGGCCAAAGATAATCGTGTTTTCATCAACGTCCTGATCATGCCATAAATAATTCATCTTTGCACCATTGGTCGAAGAGAATCCATAGCCATAATCATACCAAAAACTGTCCGTCATTGCATTACGAGCCAATGAGGACTTTTTTCACATCATTTATAACATTACGGCATGATTATATCGAATAATCCCTGGTCATAATCATACCATGTCCATCTATGCACTACAGGCCACATATGACTTTCAACAAAATATAAACATCAGGATGATGACATTGACATAATAATTCAGTAAAACAAGTTCAAGAATTAATTTATCTAGGAACCAATAACGTCCAAATTGTCAACATGATACTTCTTTGTAGAGTAAAAATTCAAGAATGATCAGAAGAATATTTTCATGAAAATATACTAGATGAAGCGCAAATATGAAGGATATTCCACTAAATTTCATGGAGTATAGAAGCCAAAACTTTAACCATTTGAGTATAAGAGCATATATGAAACTGCAAATGGATTTTCGCCCGCCATGCGGTAATCCACTTAGACAGATCATGTCCACAATTTAATAAAGAATGAATACAAAGGATCATTCACCATGCATGTGGTAATCCACATAGACAGGTATTAACAACAGAATAATAAAGAATGGAATAACAGAGGATTCACCATGCGTGCGATAGACTGCACAGACAGGTTATTCCTTACAGAATAATCAAGAATGGAACTAGGTCATGCGCAAACGCACAGACAGGATATTCCGACAGAATAATAAGGAACGAAACCAGGTCAGGCGAAATTCGCACCGACAGGATATTCCAACAAAATATTAAAAAATGAAATAACAACAGAAATCACCATGCATGCGATAGACCGCACAGACAGGTTATTCCAACAGAATAATAAAGACGAAAACAGGTCCGGCGTAAAACGCACAGACAAGATATTCCAACAGAATAATAAAGAAGGAAATAACAAAAGAATTTCACCAAGTATAGGTAACCGCGTATACAGTTATTCCAACAGAATAATAAATAATGGAATAACATTAGTTCTCTTCATGAATACAAAAAGAAATTATACCCCTTACAAGTACAACAAATAATATCCCTTGCCTTAGAAAGAAAAGTACTGGATAAGGAGTAGTGAAGTAGCAGAACATTTTTCTTCTTTCTCTCTATAGTTTCTCTCTCTAGAGTTTCAGTGAATTCGTAAGAAATAATGAAGGAATGATCTTCTATTTTATAAAGAATGGACTGCATAGTAACTAATTCATGAACGGTCCAGATTGATTTATTTTTTATCGGACGGTCCATATTTAAAGCAAAATCTTTTAAATAAAATATAACATATTCTATTTATAATCTAATAAAATGAATAACTTTATAAAAGTATCCTGTTTTATATAAAAAGATTTTACTATACAAAATACTATGCAGGCACTATGCAACACTATGCATAATAAAATATAATATATTCTATTATAGAATATAACTTTATAAAAGTATTCTGTTTTATATAAAAAGATTTTTAGCTATGCAAAATATTATAATTAATAGATATATAATATATTCTATTTATAGAATAACTTTATAAAAGTATTCTGTTTTATATAAAAAGTTTTTCTGTTTTATTACATTAATAATATCAATAAAACAAAACTGAGTGACTTATCACTTAAGCATCAATAATCAATACCGTGTGCTAGTATGCAACCACGCGTATTACTGTACTTTTAACACCGATGTTTCAACAGTTAACGATAAAACTTCCGCCTGTTATTTTCATAAAATATTTTTTTCGTTTTCTCTATCTGACAATAATTCCGTTACGTGGTCTACCAATGATTGTGCCGTTGTACGAATATTCCCTGATAAAATGAATATTCCCTGACCAACCGAATATAATAGGACCACTTGTATACTTTGCAAATTTTTAAATACTACCCACAATTATAACATTATACCAAATCCACACCATAATATTAAAAAATTTATTTTGAGAAAATTAAATCTTATTCGTAAAAATTTGGAATTTTACAAGTAGGTTTTGACAATAGGAGGAGTTGGTTACCTAATGTGACAACTCTCTTGACTTAAAATTGACAGCAACTCAGCCTCTATATCTCAACATTCATGCATCTTGGACTTCTATATATAGATTGGAGAGAGAAAATAATTCATTTGCTAGCCTAATATTGTTGCAAACACTCAACCTATCTCTCTCAACTCAAAACCCACGAAATCCTTTGCTAGATCAGTCCCATAAACAAGCCTCACGTTTACCATTAACAGATCAGAAGGCAGAATCAAAATTTTTCTTAAAAAGGTATATAAAACCCTAGCTATAATCTGACCATCGATCTGTTGTTTGATGTTATTTTTTGTTGTTAAATATGTTAGATATAGTGTATAATGATGATCTGGGTTGCTAGATGTTAGATCCATAACATCTAGAGCTCGATTGAAGATTTTCAAAATCTAAAAAAAAATTAAACTGTGGTCTGACAACGAATGTCAGTGGCCACCAATCGTTTTTTGTTAGATGTTTTTGTTGTTTCAAGCTTCGAATGTGTAGCCTGTTATGTGGTCTTTGATCTGATCAAGAATCAAGCTTATATCTGGTTTAGATTTCATGTTATTGACGGTCAAAAGCCGTTTGACCGCTATGACACCGGGTGTGTCTAGGTAACCTAGAAACGCCTGCCGCATATGCAATGCTTTTGATCGACTAGATCTGTCAGTGTATTGTTGATTTATGTTTGTTGTTGAATCCATGTTATGGTATGTTAGTTGAACTCTCGATCCATGCTTTTAGTTACTCTAGATATCAAGTGTACAGGATTTTGTGCTGGTCAAAGGAGGTCAGAAGTTTATGAAATCAGTTTTCTGGGTAACCTAGAAAATGATGAACATGACGACTGACAGACATTGACCGGCATGTATCTTCATTATGTAATGTTGTTATGGTGATGGTTTTGTAATATCTCTGTTATCCTACATGTGGTCTACAACCTGAAACTTTAAATGACTAATAACATCACATATTAGCAAGTTTGTGGAAGCCCAAATATGACCATTAGTACTACAATATCTGACCAATAGCATACCAGAAAACAACACATTACACAGTTCTCAATTCTTGGTCAAACAAGGCTCCTCGGTAACTGACACGGTGTTCTAGGTTTGCATGAAGAACATGAAGAACACCTATAGCGATGGGTTATGTCGCTATAGGTAGTCTATAGTGACAGAATATTTATAAAAATTATATTTTTATTAAATAATTTATAGAAATTAGTTTTTAATTATTAAAATTACAAAATAAATTATTAAAAATTAGTTTAACTTCCGATAATTAGTTTTTAATTATTTTGAATATATTTCATAAATATTTAATATTTTTAAAATATTAAAGGTATTTAATTTATTTAATTATTATATTAAATATATTATTTAAAAATGATTTTAATATTAAAAAATCATTTAAAATTATATAATGATATAGAAAATATTTTAAGTTATTTTTAATGACTTTTTAATAATTTGGGATAAATTTCATTAATAAATTATATATTAATGATATTTAAGTTATTTACTAAATGAATTAAATAAATTAAATTAAAAAATGATTTTAATTATATTAAAAATCATTTTAAATAATAATAAGGTATTTAAAAATATTTTAAGTTATAAAATATAACTTTTAATATTTAAAAAATAATTTCATTAATAATTTAATATTAATGATATTAATTTAATATTAAATGATATTAAATTTATTTAATAATTATATTGAATAAATAGTTTTAAAATGATTTTATTAATTTAAAAATCATTTTAAAAGGATATAAATGAATTAAAAATATTTTAAGTTTATAATTAATGACTTTTAGTATTTTGATAAATAGTACATTAATATTTAAAATATAATGGTAATTATTTAAAAATAATTTTAATTATTTTAAAAATTATTTAAGGGTAATATTAATACTTTAAAAGTATTTTGAGTTTATTATAAATAACTTTAATATTTTGGCAATGGGTTCATTAATAGTTTAATAGTAATTAAATATTAATGATAATAGAATTGTTTAATATTAAATTATTTAATAATGATTCCGATGTTTGAAAATTCATGATAAATTATAATAAATATTTTAAAATTATATTAAGTCATTTAGAATAATATTACTGATAATTATAGATATTGAGCTACATGATAGATCTTAGACTCGATTATTACCCGATAAAGCATCGTCGGCATACTGATATATTTCAGAAATTGATCTGAACTTAGATAGATTGACTTGATAAATATTTATTTGTGATTCAATGGTTGTTTAAACTTATATAGACAATGTGATTAGGTTATGTGCTGGCTACAAATAGCAGTACAATGTGGATATGATATATTATTCTAAATCGAACGAATGATCTATTAATGATAGAGCTTGAAATAAAAGATAAATCTTAAGCGTGTAAGCAGATGACAAGGCAAGTATCTAACCCTTTGCATTTACTTATGCAATGGACATCAATACAAAATAATATCTGAACTATTCTTTTTATTGTTCAAAATATTTCAATCTTTGTATATACTTATGCAATGATTCTGTATAAGTAAGTTTATTAAAAATTATAATCTGTTGTACAAGTTCCTTAATTCTGTCATTATAGATCAAGATATATATATTATGTTCGTTTAATTTCTAAACATGGTATAATCATTATATTTTATCACATGTTGACACATACTTATCGGTGTCCAGTACCGTATACGTTGAATTAAAAGCTATCTAAGCTTTTTGATCCTGCTAGACACAAATTTAAAAAATTGATGTTGAACAAGATAACAACTTATTGTTATCCAACTAAAATTATTTTGGTTCGGATTCTAGACTGGTATGAACATCCCAAATATGGGAAACTTTTATTCGCTAAGGCCGATATACTGGATGAAAATATCGTCCTTGAAATGTAGTATTGATCAATACAGGCATAGCGGCTGATCACCCCCGTGCCCATAAGTAATGATGATTTACAGATGAAGTTCTGTTTAACCTTTTCAAAAATAAAAACAATGTTCATAGTATCAACTGAATCCTCATTTATAGTAAGTACGTAGTTTCAAAATTTGAAATCGAATGATATGTTGTTTAATATTGGTTCATCTTACTTCACCAACTGTTGATTCGTTGTAGAAGTATCGTTCAAAGAAAACATTAAATTCGTTCAGCTAACTGTTACTGTTCTATTACTTGCTGGGCACTTTAAATGCTCATCCTTGCTTAATTTAAATGTTTTCAGCTAAGTGTGTAACAACATGAAGGCTCTGCCAAGAGCAAAGGGAAAAGGAAGGTCGCTGAATGAAATGATAATGCTTATCTTTTGTAATAACTAGACTTTATTAGGATAATGATGATATATATTATTTATCATGTAATGTAACAATGTTTAAAGGTTTCGTACTTGGGAATGAAAACTCTGATAATATGTAAATTATATTTGATAATCAATATTATTGTTATTATTATTAGTAATATTTCGCAGAATACGTAAACGGATCGTGAAGCACCGAGTTCGGGGTTTCAAGTACCTAATTTGGGGGCGTCACAGTCCGTGAACCAGATAGAGATTTTACAACACCCGTATTGACTAGTAGATGTGGTGGTCGTGGAGTCGAAATTCTGAGAACTTAGGGTTTACATCCTTATTCAATGGAATGTTCAAGGAGGAGGTAGAGGTAGTATCGTTGGATAGAAATATCCAGTTAGGTAAAGTGGTAAAGGAATTGAAGGAGAGATCTATGACATCTAGAGGACAAGAGGACATGAGACATTTTGGGAAGTGAACATGACGAAGAAAATTTTGGCAAAAGGACAAATTCCACGAGCTAAAACACGAGGCCTTTGAGCTTAGAGAAGAGCTAAAGGCCAAGATTGTAGTAAAAATTTGTAAGATATCCTATATTCATGGATTTCTCATGAGGATTATCAGTGACAAGTTACTGAGTATCCTGTGGAAGCAGGGCAGACTAGGCATAAGTTCAGTTGAGATGTGGTCGCCAGTCTTGCCGATGTAGATTATGCAAATGCCACTAGGCAAATGTAATCTAGTTAATAACTAGAGTAGGTTTAGATATGTAAATATTGTGTATCTATGTAGTGACGTAAAACCCTCTTTTGTATAATCAAAGGGTAGTCTTTTTGTAAATCTCAATTTTTGGAAAGTAATTGCGGGAAAGTAAATGAGCCAAGGCTATGTAATGGTAACGATGTAGTATTTTATACTATAAAGAAATGTGCAAATTTTGCAAAATAAACAATGTGTTATAAAATATTCATTTTGTCGGGAATATTCGTTATTTGGTCGTAGAATATTTTTTCTGTCGGGAATATTTGTACGACGGTACAGCTACTTTGTGGGCCCCATAAACGAAAAATGTTGAGGATGAAGATAACGATAAAAATTGAGTTTTATATAAATAACGGCGTAAATTGTTACCGTTAACACTACTGTTAGAATACCCGGTGGTTAAAATACAGTAATACGCGTGGTTGCACAGTAGCACACGATTGCACAGTATTTTTGAATTATTGATTCTTACAAGGAAGGCACTACTCAATAATTGTTACAGTAGTTAATGTTCAATATTTTATTTAATTGATTCAATAATTGCTGCATTGATATTTTATATTATGTTGTTTCAATAATTGTCACTGCTCAGTATTTCCCATTATCAGATCAATAATTCATATTATTTGAATAATATTATTAGATAGTATTATTGGCAATGTCTAGAAAGTTCTGTCTAAGGAGAGGTTTGGTCACCTAATTGTGCGCCAGTAAGGAGAAATCCTTATTGAAAGTCCCCTCTTTCCTGGAAACGGCCTGGTTGTCATAAATGTGATTCTGTAATATTAATTGTGAATAATTAATTATTGATTCATATGATAAGGAAATATTTATTTGATTATAAATTTCGGATATATTTTGTATTTTAAATGAATGAGTTTAATGTTGAGGTGTTTATCAGTATTTTTGTCGGAATGGAGGTATTAAAAATCAATCAGGGTTTTTGAGATATATTGCGGCGGGGTTATAATTTTTAATCTGACCGTTGGATTGTTGTGATTTTTGGATATGTTATACATATATAAGTTGAGTATTATCCACAAAATTTGAACCGTTAAAATGAACGTATGATTTGTTATGAATTTTAAGAGATGACTGGTTCAGAAATTATTGAATTTTGGAATTTTATCATTTTGGTGGAAAATTCTAGAATTGGTGGACCCCACTTTTGTGGTTGGTGAAAATGTGTTGAGATTTTTATTCAAATGTGGTGGGTGGGAATAGTAGCAGGTAAAGCCATCAGGCTGCAGGTTAAGTCTGTTTGGCGTGCTAATATTTTCCTATAAATAGAGAGGGCTAAGTTAGAATTGAAAAAATCACACCAGAAACAAGTTTTCTATCTTTCTTTCTCTAGATTATTGAGTGTATTTTGTGAGTATTTAGATACTTTTTAAGTTTCTATTCATCAGTGCAAGTTTCCTTCAGCCTTATACCGATATTCCGATCAGAAGTACTGATATTTTTAGGTAAGGGTGTTATACTCTTCTTAACATGATATTTTCTTCAATATCATATATACCGAAATGTTGGTATGAACTTTTTATCAAATTTGAAACTTTTTGTGTCGGGATTACTATTCACGTATACGACACTATTCACGAATACGACACTATTCACCAAAAAATGAAATTTTCTTCTTTTTGTCTAAGTTGTCTATTATGGTTACTATCTTTGATTGTATCCATATTTTGATCTTTATTTTTGAATTCTGCTTCAAATTGGTTATTATGGAGTATTATTGAACTTAGTAATCTGTAATACGAATCCCTAATATTTGTTCTTTTATCTCACTGGAGATTGTTTTCTTTAAAATATTTTTCATCATCCCCAGTCCTAAATGATGATACTACTGAATATCTTTCGCCTGTAGTGCAAAGATGTATGATTACCTAATGAATATCTTTGCTTGTAGTGCAAAGATGAATAGGTGTTGAGATGAACATGACCGACTGGTGATACAAATGAATATCTTTGGCCTATAGTGCAAAGATGAATATTTGGTTAAAGTTATTATTAATTGATGTTACAGGGATAAAATATTGATGATGGATTTTTTAAATCTTAGAAGATAGTAGAATTAATCTCTACTTGACTTTCTCTTCTAATGGTTTGCTGTTTTCGCTGTAATTGTTGATCTAAAA
>CM029013.1:333270-354543 GCA_016801055.1 Panax notoginseng | reverse complement strand
CTATTATTCTGTTGGAATATCTGTCTGTGCGGTTTACGCCGGACCTAGTTCCGTCTTTATTTATTATTCTGTCGGAATATCCTGTCTGTGGTTTTAACACCGGACATGGTTCCATTATTTATTATACTGTTCTTTATTATTCGGTCGGATATACCTGTCTGTGCGGTTACGCCGGACCTGGTTCCATTATTTATTATTCTGTCGGAATATCCTGTCTGTGCGTTTACGCCAGACCTGGTTCCATTATTTATATTTTCTGTTGGAATAACCTGTCTGTGCGGTCTATCGCATGCTTGGTGATTTCTTTTGTTATTCCATTCTTTATTATACTCAGTTGATTTAAAGCTTTGACTTCTATACTCCATGAAATTTGTGGAATATCCTTGATAATTGCGGTTCATCTAGTATCTTTTCATGAAAATATTCTTCTAAGTATTCATGAATTTTACTCCACAATGCAGTATCATGTTGACAATTTGGACGTTGTTAATTCTTGGATAAATTAATTCTTTGAACTTGTTTTATTGAATTCTTATATCATTGTCATCTCCTCATGTTTATATTTGTTGAAAGTCATCTGTGGCCTGTAGTGCATAGATGGACTTGGTATGATTATGACCAGGGATTATTCGGTGTAATCATGACCGTAATGTTACAAATGATGTGGTAAAAGTCTTCATTGGCCCGTAGTGCATTGATGGACAGTTGTTGGCATGATCATGACCATTAATGAATATACGAATATCCTTGGCCGTAGTGCAGGGGTGATTCGATGATGTGGATTATTTTATTAAGCTGAGAGTCCCAGCGATCACAGTGTTGGAAAATCTTTTAAATCATAAAAGATAGTAGAGTTTATTTTCTACTTGACTCTCTTAATGGATTGCTTGTTCTGCTACAGTTAAACTTGATGTCTATTATATTTTATCAGTTTAACATTGTTGAAGGCTAATGATAATTTATTCTGCATTATCTTAGTCATAATATTTACTGGGCTAGTTGAGCTCACCCTTTCTTTCACTGTTCTCTTCAGGAAATGAGAACGTAGCTGGGACAAGTCGGGGTACGGAGTGATGGTCTGAATGATAGTATTAGTTAGTAGTCTCACTATTCTATGTAATGGTGTGTTAATAAATGTAATGAGGACTCCTTTTGAGTATGAATACTCTCTAGAAGATAATATTTGTATTCAAACTCACAGTTTATATTTTGTCGTATTGTACACGACAGTTGTATTATTAAGTTGTATTTGTATTCTGTACTATGTATCTGACGACCCAAGATGGGTGATGTATACCTATTTTTGGGGGTGTCACAGATACAATCAATAAAACTTATCAAAATATCATTTCAAATTTTTTCAAATTTTCTGAAGGTCAGAAGAATTACGAACTGAAAAACATAACAACCCTTAAAATCTTTTACTATCCCTTACCTCAAATGTAAGACCCCGAATTTTATGAAATAAAAGTATTCAATAATTACTATTCAGTAAATGGTTAAATTGATATAAATGTTAAAGTTAAGGGTGATATATGAATTTTTTTTTAAAATAAAACAAGTGGTTATAAAATAATCATTGTTGTCGGGGGGAATATTCGTTGGTCGTGGAATATTTTTTTTGTCGGGGAATATTCGTACGACGGCACAACTATTTGTGGGTCCCATAACGAAAAACGGTCGGATTAAGATAACGACAAAAATTGAGTTTTTATAATTAACAACGTAGTTGTTATCGTTAATACTGTTGGAATACCCGGTGGTTAAAATACGGTAGCACACGGTATTGCACCAATTATTGATTCTTACGTAAGAAGGCACTACTCAATAATTGTTACAGTAGTTATTGTTCAATATTTTATTTTATTGATTCAATAATTGCTGCGTTGATATTTTATATTATTGTTGTTTCAATAATTGTTGCTGCCACAATATTTTCTATTATCAGATCAATAATTCATATTATTTAAATAATATTATTAGATAGCATTATTAAAAATATCTAGAAAGTTCTGTCTAAGGAGAGGTTTGGTCATCTAATTGCGCGCTAGTAGGAGAAAATCCTTATTGGAAAGCCCCTCTTTCCTGGGAACGGCCTAGTTGTCATAATTGTGACTTGTAATATTATTTGTGAATAATTAATTATTGATTCATATGATAAGTAAATATTTATTTTATGTGGATATAAATGAGGGATACTTTTTGTGGTTAAAAATAAAGGAGTTAATGTTGAGGTTTTTATCAGTATTTTTGTCGGAATGGAGTATTAAAAATTAGGGGTTTTTGAGATATTTTGCGGGGGTTATAATTTTTAATCCGACGTATGGATCGTTGTGATTTTTGGATATGTTATACATATATAAGTTGAGTATATGTCCACAAATTTTAAACCGTTAAAAATGATCGTATGAATTGTTATGAATTTTACGAGTGACTGGTTCAGAAATTGTTGAATTTTCGGAGTTAATCATTTTGGTAGAAAATTCTAGAATTAGTGGGCCCCACTCTGATTGGTGAAGAAATGTGCTGAGATTTTTATTCAAATGTGGTGGGTGGGAATAGTAGCAGGTAAAAGCCATCAGGTTGTAGGTTAAGTCTGCTTCGGCGTGCTAACATTTTCCTATAAATAGAGGGCTAAGTTAGAATTGAAAATCACACCAGAAACATAAGCTTTCTCTCTTTCTCTCTCTATATTATGAAGCATATTTTGTGAGTATTTAGATACTTTGAGAGTTACTATTCAGTGCAAGTTTCCTTCGGCTTCATTCCAGTCAGAAATACTACACTTTTGAGGTAAGGGATAGTAAGGGATTTTAAGGGTTATTATGTTTTTCAGTTCGTAATTCTTCTGACCTTTAGAAAATTCTAAAAAAATTTAAAATGATATTTTGATGAGTTTTATTGATTGTGTCCAAAAATAGTGATTTTTGGATGTATAGATTAAGAGTTGTGAATTTTATGAGAAAAGACTATTTGAAAAGTAACCGCTTATAACCCCTTATGGTTAACTCTAAAATTGATGAAATTATTATTGGGAGTACATCTATATAATATCAGTGTACTATGTGAATTTCAGAATTTTTGGATAAAAGTACAATTTATGATAAATGTATAAATATTCGGCGGTTTTGGCCATATGAAAAATAGTAATGAATTTTAAAAATTCCGAAAAAATATATGTTCAATATAGGACTATATTCTGCAAAATTTCAGAAAAGAAATAATTTTGGGCCTGATTTGGTATTTTCATAAAAATAGTCTAGTTATGAGTAAATGAATTAAATATGTTATGTGAAGTAAGAAAAATTAGAAAATATGATTTTATGGCTTGGGAATCATATATGAGTTATATACAGATTTTTGATGAGGGTTTTGATTATTGGTGATGAAATCTTAAGAGTTGGCAATTTATGATTATTAAATGCATTAATTAGTAAAATGTAAACAATTTAAATAAATTATTTATAAGGTTAAGAAATGTTATTCTTTCAATATCATTATACAGAAATATTGGTATGGATTTTATTGTAAAATTTCTACCTTTTTGAGTCGGGGTTACTATTCATGAGTTACTATTCACGAGTTACTATTCACGAGTTATTTTTCACGAAAAAAAATTGATTTCTTTTTCTGACCAAATTATCGTTTGATTTATGATTGTTGCTCTTGAAAATAAATGCAGTTGTTGATAATATTATTTTTATTATCATATATAACATTTTTATAACCCTGATGTTGAATTTCTCTTTCATTGAGTGTAAAGATGGGTAAATTATTGGTATGATCGTGACTGAGGAATATCTTTGGCCTGTAGTGCAAAGATGAATTGTTAACTGGTATGATCATGACCATTGAATTTATAATTGAATATCTTTAGCTTAAGTGTAAAGATGAATTGATTAACATGGTTATAATTATTGTTTATATAAATTCTGAAACGATTATATATTTCTTTGAGATATGAATATCTTTGGCCTGTAGTGCAAAGATGAGTTGTTGACGAATATCTTTGGCTCGTACTGTAAAGATGACCCGTTGTTGAATATCTTTGGCCTGTAGTGCAAAGATGAGTTGTTAATGAATATCTTTGGCTTGTAATGCAAAGATGACCCGTTGTTGAATATCTTTGGCCTGTAGTGCAAAGATGACTTGTTGATGAAAATCTTTGGCCCGTAGTGCAAAGATGAAGTTATTAGTATGATTATGAACAGGAACTGTGATTTGGTATAACATGATGTTTGATGTTTCAGGTGATGAAAATTATCTTTGTCCTGGATGAGAAAAGGAATTTAGAACTACAATTACGATTATGAAGTTATACACGTGATTGTGGACAGGAATTGTTGATTGATGTTACAGGGATAAAACATTGTTGGTGGACTTTTAACGTGGAGAAGATAATAGACTTTATAGTCTATTTGACTCTTCTAATGGATTGCTCATTCGCTGCAACTATGGTTGATAAGTTTTATCATGTACCATAATGTTCTAAATCTCTGATTTATTACTGATGAAGGCTATTGATAATTTAATTATCTTTAGTCATGTATATTCTTACTGGGCTAGTTATGCTCACCTTTTGCTTCACAATTCCTTTTCAGGTAATAAGAGTGTAGCTGGATCGAGCGGGGTAACGGGAACAAGGAATAGAACGGTGGTCTCTAGCTGTGGAGTTCTCCTAAGCAGTATAGAAAGGTTAATTTAGTAGTTATATTTGGTGAATCCAATAGGGTGAGGCGAACCCACGTTGGAAAGAGTGTTTTGCCACTGCCATACAAGATGTCTAATGACATACACCTCGTGTCATCATAAGACAGGATTGTGCTCATCATTGTTGAGTATCTTTTATGAGCACTACTATATAATCTTGTGTTTTGTTTGAAGTATAATTCTCGATTAAAGACAGTGGAGATAATGATATGTCAAGAGAAGATCACCATGGGAAGAATATGATAGTAATTGTAACGACCCCAAAATAGTCCATTCCATCCAACTATTCTGAGTCGCCAAATACATGGTACAGAAAACAACTACAACTTTATTACAACAATTGTCGTACAAAATACAACAACACATATGCTGTGAGTTTGGATACAAATATATACCAAATGTGACTCATGTTCCAACCGTGGACATCACCTCACAATAACACCTTACATAAAGGTATAGTCAAAAACTGTTTTAGAAATTAGAATCTTTGGGAAGTGCTCAAGAAAACCTTCGTACATGGGAGGCCATGCGTCTAGATTATGATAGATATCATATGGCCACAGAATTATCCTTGGTTGACCCAATAGACCCCAAAAAAAAACTAGAAGATTACTATCATATTCTTCCCAATGGTGAGTCTTCTCTTGACTTATCATTATCTCCACTGTCTCTAATCGAGAATTATACTTCAAACAAACACCAAGATTATATAGGAAGTGCTCGTAGATATTCAGCAAGTGGATGAGCACAACCCTGTCCTATGATGACACGAGGTTGTATGTCATTAGACATCTTGTATGATAGTGACAAAACACCCTTCCAACGTTGGGTTCGCCTCACCCTATTTTCTTCACCAAATATAACTACTAAATGATGACCACCGTTCTATTCCCTTGTTACCCGCTCGACCCAGCTACACTCTTATTACCTGAAAGGAATTGTGAAGCAAAAGGGTGAGCACAACTAGCTCAGTAAAGAATATCATGACTAAAGATAATTCAATTATCAATAGCCTTCATCAACAATAAATCAGAGATTTAGAACATATGGTAAATGATAAAAATTTCAACCATAGTTGCAGCGGAACGAGCAATCCATTAGAAGAGTCAAATAGACCATAAAGTCTATTATCTCCTCCATGTTAAAAATCCACAACAATGTTTTATCCCTGTAACATCAATCAACCATTCTGGTCCACAATCATATGAATAACTCATAATCATAACTGTAGTTCTAAATTCCTCTTCTCATCCAGGACGAAGATAATTTTCATCACCTATCTTTACCTGAAACATCAAAGATCATGGTTACACCAAATCACATTTCCTGTTCATAATCATACTAATAACTTCATCTTTGCACTACGGCCAAAGATATTCATTTGTATCACCAGTTGGTCATGTTTATCTCAAATCTGTTCATCTTTGCACTACTGGCCAAAGATATTCAACATGTCATCTTTGCACTACGGGCCAAAGATATATCATCAACAATTCATCTTTGCACTACAGGCCAAAGATATTCATCAATATTTCATTTTATCTTTGCACTACAGGCCAAAGATATTAATATCTCAAAGAAATATATAATCATTTCAGAATTTATATAACAATAATTATAACCATGTTGATCAATTCACCTTTGCACTTAAGCTAAAGATATTCACTTATAAATTCAATGGTCATGATCATACCAGTCACAATTCAACTTTGCACTACTGGCCAAAGAGAACCCTAGTCATGATCATACCAATAATCTACCCATCTTTACACTCTAGTGAAAGAGAATTTCAACATCAGGGTTATAAAAATGTTATATATGATAATAAAATCAATATAATCAATACATAGTTTTAATCTCAAGAGTAATATTCATAACTCAACTATAATTTGGTTAGAAAAAGAAACCAAATTTTTATCGTGAATAGTAAACTCGTGAATAGTAACTCATGAATAGTACCCCGACACAAAAGATAGAAATTCACAATAAATACATACCAATATTTCGGTATAATGATATTGAAAGAATAACATTACTTAAATTTATAAACAATTTATTTTAATTGTTTACACTTTACTAATTAATGCATTTAATCATCATAAAATGTCAACTCTTACAATTTCATCATCAATAACCAAAACCCTCATCAAAAATCTGCATATACCTCATATAGGATTCTCAAGCCATAAAATCCTATTTTCAATTTTCTTTCTTCACAAAAACATATTTAATTCATTTACTCATAACTAGACCATTTTCATGAAAAATACCAAATCAGTTCCAAAAATATTTCTTTTCTGGGATTTAGCATAATATAGTCCCATAGTGAACATATATTTTTCTCAGAATTTTTTAAAACTCATTTACTATTTTTCATATGGCCAAAACACCGAATATTTAGACATTTATCAAAAATTATACTTTTGTCCAAAAATTCTGAAATTTACAGAGTATACTTTCTATCATACATGTACTCCCAATAAAAATTTCATCAATTTTGGAGTTAACCACAAGGAATTATAAGCGGTTACTTTTAAAATAGTCTTTTCGTAAAATTCATAACTCTTAATGTATACATCCAAAAATCACCATTTTTGGACACAATCAATAAAACTCATCAAAATATCATTTCAAATTTTTAAATTTTTTGAAGATCAGAAAAATTACGAAACTGAAAATCATAACAACCCTTAAAATCCATTACTATCCCTTACTATCCCTTACCTCAAAAGAGCAGTACTTCTGACTGGATATCGGATATGATGCTGAAGGAAACTTACACTAATGAATAGAAACTCACCAAGTATCTAAAACTCACAAAATATGCTTCATAATATAGAGAGAGAAAGAGAGAAAGCTTATGTTTCTGGTGTGATTTTCAATTCTAACTTAGCCCTCTATTTATAGGAAAATTTTGGTAGGTTTGACCTGCAACCTGATGGCTTTACCTGCTACTATTCCCACCCACCACATTTGAAATATAATTCAGCACATTTCTTCACCAACCACAAGTGGGGCCCACCAATTCTAGAATTTTCCACCAAAATGATAAACTCCGAAAATTCAACAATTTCTGAACCAGTCATCTCGTAAAATTCATAATAAATCATACGTTCATTTTTAACGGTTCAAAATTTGTGGACATATACTCAACTTATATATGTATAACATATCCAAAAATTACCACGATCCAACGGTCGGATTAAAAATTATAACCCCCGCAAAATATCTTAAAAACCCTAATTTGATTTTCAATACCTCCGTTCCGATAAAAATACAGATAAAATACCTCAACATTAACTCCTTCATTTTTAACCACAAAATATATCCCTCATTTATATCCACATAAAATAAATATTTCCTTATCATATGAATCAATAATTAATTATTCACAAATATTACAGAATCACATTTATGACAACCAGGCCGTTCCAGGAAAGAGGGGGCTTTTCAATAAGAATTTCTCCTTACTGGCGCGCAATTAGTGACCAAACCTCTCCTTAGACAGAACTTTCTAGTCATTGCCAATAATGTTATCTAATAATATTATTCAAATAATATAAATTATTGATCTGATAAATGGGAAATACTGTGCAGTG
Source organism: Panax notoginseng (assembly GCA_016801055.1). NCBI lineage: Eukaryota > Viridiplantae > Streptophyta > Magnoliopsida > Apiales > Araliaceae > Panax > Panax notoginseng. The sequence continues at coordinate 346,234 of CM029013.1, read as the reverse complement.
ACAATTATTGAACAACAATAATATAAAATTTCAACGTAGCAATTATTGAATCAATAAAATAAAATATTGAACAGTAATTACTGTAACAATTATTGAGTAGTGCCTTCTTACGTAAGAATCAATAATTTCAAAAATGCAATGCAATAGTGTGCTACTGTGCAATAACGCGTATTACTGTATTTTAACCACGGGTATTCCAACAGTGTTAACGGTAACAACTACGCCGTTATTTGTAAAAACTCAATTTGTCATTTTCTTCACCCGACAGTTATTCTGTTATGGGGCCCACAAAATGGCTGCGCCGTTCGTACGAATATTCCCGACAAACAATGATTATTTTATAACACTTGCTTATTTTGAAAAAAAAATCATATTTCACTCATAACTTTAAACTTTTATCAATTTAACCATTTACTGAATAATAATTATAAGAAAAATTGAATACTTTTATTTCATAAAATTCGGGGTCTTACAGTAATCTTCTCATTTTTCTTTGGGGTCTATTGGGTCAACCAAGGATAATTCTATCATAACCTAGACGCATGGCCTCCCATGTACGAAGGTTTCCTTGAGCACTTCCCAAAATATTCTAATTTCTAAAACAATTTTTGACTATACCTTTATGTAAGGTGTCATTGTGAGGTGCTTTCCACGGTTGAGACATGAGTCACATTTGGTATATATTTGTATCCAAACTCACAGTATATGTGTTGTTGTAATTTGCACGACATTTGTTGTAATAAAGTTGTAGTTGTTTTCTGTACCATGTATTTGGCGACTCAGAATAGGTTGGATGAATGGACCTATTTTAGGGTTGTCACATCAAAAGTGCAGTATTTTGACTGGAATACAAAGCCGAAGGATACTTGCACTGAATAGCAACTCTCAAAGTATCTAAATACTCACAAAATATGCTTCATAATATAGAGAGAGAAAGAGAGAAGCTTATGTTTCTGGTGTGATTTTCAATTCTAACTTAGCCCTCTATTTATAGGAAATGTTAGCACGCCGAAGCAGACTTAACCTGCAACCTGATGGTTTTACCTGCTACTATTCCTACTCACCACATTTGAATAAAAATCTCAGCACATTTCTTTACCAACCAAGAGTGGGGCCCACAAATTCTAAAATTTTCCACCAAAATAATAAATTCCGAATTTTCAACAATTTCTGAACCAGTCATCTCTTAAAATTCATATAACAAATCATACGTTCATTTTTAACGGTTCAAAATTTGTGAACATATACTCAACTTATATATGAATAACATATTTAAAAATCGCAACGATCCAACGGTCGGATTAAAAATTATAACCCCCCAATATATCTCAAAAACCCTGATTGATTTTTAATACCTCCATTCCGACAAAAATACTGATAAAACACCTCAATATTAACTCCTTCATTTTTAACCACAAAATATATCCAACATTTATATTCACAGAAAATAAATATTTTTTATCATATGAATCAATAATTAATTATTCACAATTAATATTACAGAATCATATTTATGACAACCAGGCCGTTTCCAAGAAAGAGGGGGCTTTCAATAAGGATTTTCCTTACTGGCGCGTAATTAGATGACCAAAACTCTCCTTAGACAGAACTTTCTAGACATTGCCAATAATGTTATCTAATAATATTATTCAAATAATATGAATTATTGATCTGATAATAGAAAATACTGTGCAGCAACAATGATTGAAACAATAATAATATAAAATATCAACGCAGCAATTATTGAATCAATAAAATAAAATATTGAACAGTAATTACTGTGACAATTATTTAGTAATGCCTTCTTACGTAAGAATCAATAATTTCAAAAATACTGTGCAATAACGCACATTATTGTATTTTAACCACCGGGTATTCCAACAGTATTAACGGTAGCAACTACGCCGTTAATTATAAAAACTCAATTTTTGTCGTTATCTTCATCCGACCGTTTTCCGTTATGGGGCATACAAACAGTTATGCCGTCGTACGAATATTCTCCGACAAAAAGAATATTCCACGACCAACGAATATTCCCCGACAACAATGATTATTTTATAACCACTTGTTTATTTTGAAAAAATTTCATATTTCACCCATAACTTTAACTTTTTATCAATTTAACCATTTACTGAATTGTAATTATAAGAAAAATTGATACTTTTATTTCATAAAATTCGGGGTCTTACAATCTCCCCTCCTTATGAAATTTCGTCCCAGAAATTTACGTACCTGGTATTTCTAAGAGTTGAGAATACCTTGCTTTCATTTCAGATTCTATCTCTCAGATCATTATGATTTCTCCATTGCTCATCTCCCATGATAACTTCATTTGGGTTCTTCATTTGTTGGGAAGTCATGACAACTGCTATCCCTCGAACTACTCGGCTTTGACTTGTCTGGGGCAGCATTTGGTGTCTTCACTACCGTTAGAATATACTTTTCTATAGGGCATATTCCATCCTCAACTACTTCGTCGTACTCCAGATTCATGATCTGAATCAGCAATCTTCGATCCATATCGAATTCAGGTTGACCGCTCTGTACAGGGTAATTCAAAACTCGATGTTGGGTTCTCCCAATTACTTTCTAAAAAGAGAAATTCATATCATCTATTTTAGCCTTCTTAGATCGGACATCTCTTTTCACAATATCCACGTGTCGTGCGACTTTTGCCCATGCATAACTTATTCTCACTCGTTCAGTTTTTTCTTCTTTCAGCTCAGATTCCATCTTTATCATCTTATACTCCGCCAAAGAATGCTTATGTTCAAGCATCACATATCGGGTAACACAAGCTTGAATTGTTGCATCCTTTTGTTTCACGACCGCCGGTCGTTCTTTAGCCTGCTCTTCTAAATCATGAATACGATTTTGCAATTCTACATTTTGATCATATAATACCTCTAACAAACTCTCCTCAGGTACCTCTTCCTCCTCACTCTCAGCTGTTACCTCTGCGACTATTTCGGGTGCAACTATCAATTCTTCACTCACCACATGGATTTCTCTAATTCCTTCTTCATCTGACATCACATTATCATGGTTAGTGATTAGAGGTATCCCCACAGTCTCATTCACTCTATTGTTAGCATTCTCAGTTGTCATTCTGAAATACTGTCATAAAACAAGGGTTAATTATGCAAATTAACGTATCACATAATATCCATATATTATGACCAACCAACAATTAAGCTTAGGTAGGATACACTAGCAAAGGATTTACTCATCTCTCCCCTCCTAGTTATATTCCCGATCTCTCCATCTATGCCAAAGACCAAATCCCTAAGCTCTGATACCAAATGTGACAACCCCAAAATAGGTCCATTCCATCCAACCTATTCTGAGTCGCCAAATACATGGTACAGAAAATAACTACAATTTATTACAACAATTGTCGTGCAAAATACAACAACACATATGCTGTGAGTTTGGATACAATATATACCAAATGTGACTCATGTCCCAACCGTGGACAACACCTCACAATGACACCTTACATAAAGGTATAGTAAAAAACTGTTTTAGAAATTAGAATCTTTGGGAAGTGCTCAAGGAAACCTTTGTACATGGGAGGTCATGCTTCTAGGATGTGATAGATATCATATGGCCACAGAATTATCCTTGGTTGACCCAATATACCCCAAAGAAAAACGAGAAGATTACTATCATATTCTTCCAATGGTGAGTCTTCTCTTGACTTATCATTATCTCCACTACTCTAATTGAGAATGAATTTACTTCAAACAAACACCAAGATTATATAGGTAGTGCTCGTAAATATACTCAGCAAGTGGATGAGCACAATCCTGTCTTATGATGACACGAGGTTGTATGTCATTAGACATCTTGTATGATAGTGGCAAAAACACCCTTCCAATGTTGGGTTCGCTTACCATAGATGATTCACCAAATATAACTACTAAATGATGACCACCGTTCTATTTTCCTGTTACCTCGCTCGACCCAGCTACACTCTTATTACCTGAAAGGAATTGTGAAATAGAAGGGTGGCACAACTAGCCCAGTAAAGAATATTATGACTAAAGATAATTTAATTATCATAGCCTTCAACAGAATAAATCAGAGATTTAGAACATATGGTAGATGATAAAAATTTCAACCATAGTTGCAGCGGAACGAGAAATCCATTAGAAGAGTCAAATAGACTATAAAGTCTATTATCTTCTCCATGTTAAAAATCCACCAACAATATTTTATCCTTATGTATCAAATCAACAATTCTAGTCCACAATCATATGAATAATTCATAATCATAACTGTAGTTCTAAATCCTCTTCTCATCGGGACGAATATAATTTTCATCACATATCTTTACCTGAAACATCAAAGATCATGGTTACACCAATCACATTTCCTGTTCATAATCATACTAATAACTTCATCTTTGCACTACGGCCAAAGATTATTATTTGTATCACCAATTGGTCATGTTCATCTCAACACCTGTTCATCTTTGCACTACTGGCCAAAGATATTCAACAACATGTCATCTCTTGCACTACGGGCCAAAGATATTCATCAACAGACCATCTTTGCACTACAGGCCAAAGATATTCCTCAACGTTCATATTTGCACTACAGGCCAAATATATTCCTCAACAGTTCATATTTACACTACAGGCCCAAGATATTCATCAACAGTTCATATTTGCACTACAGGCCAAATATATTAATATCTCAAAGAATATATAATCATTTCAGAATTTATATAAACAATAATTATAACCATGTTGATCAATTCACCTTTGCACTTAAGCTAAAGATATTCAATTATAAATTCAATGGTCATGATCATACCAGTCAACAATTCAACTTTGCACTACTGGCCAAAGAGAACCCATAGTCATGATCATACCAATAATCTACCATCTTTACACTCAAGTCAAAGAAAAATATCATCATTAGGGTTATAAAAATGTTATATATGATAATAAAAAAATATGATCAACATATAGATTTAATCTTAAGAGTAATATTCATAAATCAACTATAATTTGGTCAGAAAAAAAAAACCAATTTTATAGTGAATAGTAACTCATGAATAGTTACTCGTGAATAGTAACTCGTGAATAGTAACTATAATAGTAACTCGACATAAAAAGGTAAAAATTCTACAATAAAAATCTATACCAATATTTTGGTATAATGATATTGAAAGAATAATATTTCTTAAGCTTATAAACAATTTATTTTAATTGTTTACACTTTACTAAATAATGCATTTAATCATCCTAAAATACCAAACTCATAAGATTTCATTACCAATAACCAAAAACCCTCATCAAAAATCTGCATATACCTCATATAGGATTCTCAAGCCATAAAATCCTATTTTCTAATTTTTTTACTTCACATAACATATTTAATTCATTTACTCAAAACTTGTTCATTTTTATGAAAAATATCAAATCAGTTCCAAAAATATTTTTTTTCTGAGATTTAGCAGAATATAGTCCCATATTGAATACATATTTTTCTCAGAATTTTTAAAACTCATTTACTATTTTTCATATGGCCAAAACAGCCGAATATTTAGACATTTATCATAAATTGTACTTTTATCCAAAATTCTGAAATTCACAGAGTACACTGATATTATATAGATATACTTTTAATAAAAATTTCATCAATTTTGGAGTTAACCACAAGGAATTATAAGCGGTTACTTTTAAAATAGTCTTTTCCCGTAAAATTCATAACTCTTAATCTATACATCCAAAAATCATCATTTTTGGACACAATCAATAAAACTCATCAAAATATCATTTCAAATTTTTCCAGAATTTTTGAAGGTCAGAAGAATTACGAACTGAAAAAATAACAACCTTTAAAATTCTTTACTATCCCTTACCTCAAAAATGCAGTATTTCTGACTGGAATGCAAGAAGCGAAGGAAACTTGCACTGAATATCAACTCTCAAAGTATCTAAATACTCACAAAATCATCTAATATAGAGAGAGAAAGAGAGAAAGCTTATATTCTGGTGTGATTTTCAATTCTAACTTAGCCCTCTATTTATAGGAAATCTTAGCACGTCGAAGCAGACTTAACCTGCAACCTGATGGCTTTACCTGCTACTATTTACCCACCACATTTGAATATAATCTCAGCACATTTCTTCACCAACCAAGAGTGGGGCCATAAATTCTAAATTTTCCACCAAAATGATAAATTCTGAAATTTCAACAATTTATGAACCAGTCATCTCTTAAAATTCATAACAATATACGTTCATTTTTAACGGTTCAAAATTTATGGACATATACTCAACTTATATATGTATAACATATCCAAAAATTACCACGATCCAACGGTCGGATTAAAATTTATAACCCCGCAAAATATCTCAAAACCTGATTGATTTTTAATACCTCCATTCCGACAAAAATATTGATAAAACACCTCAACATTAACTCTTTTTATTTTTAACCACAAAAATATATCCTCATTTATATCCACATAAAATAAATATTTCCTTATCATATGAATCAATAATTAATTATTCACAAATAATATTACAGAATCACATTTATGACAACCATGCCGTTCCCAGGAAAGGGGGGGCTTTTCCAATAAGAATTTCTCCTTACTGGCGCGCAATTAGATGACCAAATCTCTCCTTAGACAGAACTTTCTAGACATTGCCAATAATGCTATCTAATAATATTATTCAAATAATATGAATTATTGATCTGATAATGGAAAATACTGTGCAGCAATAATTATTGAAACAACAATAATATAAAATATCAACGCAGCAATTATTGAATCAATAAAATAAAATATTGAACAGTAATTACTGTAACAATTATTGAGTAGTGCCTTCTTACGTAAGAATCAATAATTTCAAAATTACTGTGCAATAACGCGTATTACTGTATTTTAACCACCGGGTATTCCAACAGTGTTAACGGTAACAACTACGCGTTAATTATAAAAACTTAATTTTTGTCGTTATCTTCATCCGACGTTTTCGTTATGGGGCCCACAAACAGTTTGCCGTCGTACGAATATTGCACGATCAACGAATATTCCCACGACCAAATGATTATTTTATAACCACTTGTTTATTTTAAAAAATTTCACATTTCACCCATAACTTTAACTTTTTATAAATTTAACCATTTACTGAATTGTAATTATAAGAAAAATTGAATACTTTTATTTCATAAAATTCGGGGTCTTACATTAGTCGTAATATTTCTTACTGGGTTTGTAACGCCCCCAAATTAGGTCCATTCCATCCAACCCATTTTGAGTCGCCAAATACATGGTACAGATAACAACTACAACTTTATTACAACAATTATCGTGCAAAATACAACAACACATATGCTATGAGTTTGGGTACAAATATATACCAACTGTGACTCATGTCCCAACCTTGGATAGCACGTCACAATGACACCTTACATAAAGGTATAGTCAAAAAATGTTTTAAAAATTTGAATCTTTGGGAAGTGCTCAGGAAACCCTCATACATGGGAGGCCATGCTTCTAGGTTATGATAGACATCATATGGCCACAGAATTATCCTTGGTTGACCAATAGACCAAAGAAAATGAGAAGATTACTATCTATTCTTCCCAATGGCGAGTTTCTCTTGACATATATTCTCCACTGTCTCTAATTGAGAATTATACTTCAATCAAACTCCAAGATCATATAGGTAGTGCTTGTAGATATACTCAACAAGTGAATGTGCACAACCATGTCTTATGATAACACGAGGTTGTGTGTCGTTAGACATCTTGTATGATAGTGGCAAAACACCCTTCCAACGTTGGGTTCGCTTCACCTAGATGATTCACCAAATATAACTACTAAATGATGACCACCGTTCTATTCCCCTGTTACTCCCGCTCGACCCAGCTACACTCTTATTACCTGAAAGGAATTATGAAACAGAAGGGTGAGCCACAACTAGCCCAGTAAAGAATATCATGACTAAAGATAATTAAATTATCAATAGCATTCATCAGTAATAAATCAGAGATTTAGAACATATGTAGATGATAAAACTTTTCAACCATAGTTGCAGCGGAACGAGCAATCCATTAGAAGAGTCAAATAGACTATAAAGTCTATTATCTTCTCTATTTTAAAAATCACCAACAATATTTTATCCCTGTAACATCAATCAACAATTCTGGTCCACATCATATGAATAACTCATAATCATAATTGTAGTTCTAAATTCCTCTTCTCATCCAGGACGAAGATAATTTTCATCACCTATTGTAAGACCCCGAATTTTATGAAATAAAAGTATTCAATTTTTCTTATAATTTGTGACGCCCCCAAAAATAGGTATACATCACCCATCTTGAGTCGTCAGATACATAGTACAGAATACAAATACAACTTAATAATACAACTGTCGTGTACAATACGACAAAACATAAACTGTGAGTTTGAATACAAATATTATCTTTTAGAGAGTATTCATACTCAAAAGGAGTCCTCATTACATTTATTAACACACCATTATATAGAATAGTGAGGACTACTAACTAATACTATTCTTCGGACCATCACTCCGTTCCCCGACTTGCCCCAGCTACGTTCTCATTTCCTGAAGAGAACAGTGAAAGAAAGGGTGAGCTCAACTAGCCAGTAAGAAATATTATGACTAAGATAATGCAGAATAAATTATCATTAGCCTTCAACAATGTTAAACTGATAAAATATAATAGACATCAAGTTTAACTGCAGCGGAACAAGCAATCCATTAAAAGAGTCAAGTAGAAAATAAACTCTACTATCTTTTATGATTTAAAAGGTTTTTCAACACTGCGATCGCTGAGACTCAGCTTAATAAAATAATCCACATCATCGAATCACCCCTGCACTACGGCCAAGGATATTCGTGTATTCATTAATGGTCATGATCATGCCAACAACTGTCCATCAATGCACTACGGGCCAATGAGGACTTTTTACCACATCATTTGTAACATTACGGTCATGATTATACCGAATAATCCCTGGTCATAATCATACCAAGTCCATCTATGCACTACATGCCACAGATGACTTTCAACATTTTATAAACATGAGGATGATGACAATGATATAAGAATTCAACAAAACAAGTTCAAGAATTAATTTATCCAGGAATTAACAACGTCCAAATTGTCAACATGATACTGCATTGTGGAGTAAAATTCAAGAACGCTTAGAAGAATATTTTCTTGAAAAGATACTGGATGAAACGCAACTATCAAGGATATTCCACAAATTTCATGGAGTATAGAAGTCAAAACTTAACCAACTGAGTACAATAAAGAATGGAATAACAAAAGAAATCACCATGCATGCGATAGACCGCACAGACAGGTTATTCCATAGAATAATAAATAATGGAACCAGGTCCGGCGTAAACGCACAGACAGGATATTCCGACAGAATAATAAATAATGGAACCAGGTCCGGTGTAAAACACACAGACAGGATATTCCAACAGAATAATAATAAAACGGAACCAGGTCCGGTGTAAAACACACAGACAGGATGTTCCAACAGATTAATAGAACAGAAAGAAATGTCACCAAGTATAGGGTAGACCGCGTATACTGGTTATTTCAACAGAATAATAACAAATGGAATAACAGAAGTTCTCTTCATGAATATAAAAGAAATAATATTCCCTACCTTAAAAGAACTGGATATTGGAAAAGTGATGTAGCAGAATACTTTTAGTCTCTCTCTCTCTCTTATTCTCTCTATACTTTCTCTCTCTATAGCTTGAATGAATTCGTGAAAAATATGAAGCCCTAGGCCTCTATTTATAGAAAAACTGAGGGTGGCTCTTGGTCTTAACGAAGGTCAAATGACTCTTGGTCTTAACGAAGGGTCAAATGACTCTTGGTAATATTGAAGGGACAACTACTATTGACGAAAGTAATTACTATTGACCAAGGTAAATACTATTGACGAAGGTAATTACTATTGACCAAGGTAAATACTATTGACGAAGGTAATTACTATTGACCAAGGTAAATACTATTGACGAAGGTAATTACTATTGACAAGGTAATACTAGTGACGGAAATTACTTGACGACGGTAATTACTATTGACGAAGAGACTCTTAGATGATGACATATGGCCCCCCATTAAATAACCAAACTTACCACAACGTCTCAATTATTGATTTAATAATATAACATATTATACAGATGATACTATGACAATAATTTAAGAGATATGATGCAGCAGCAATTACTGTAGAATAATTGAGTATAGCTGAGTGACTTCTCACGTAAGCATCAATAATCAATACCGTGTGCTACTATGCAACCACGCGTATTACTGTACTTTTTACTACCGAGTAGTTCAACAGTTTTAACGGTTTTAACGGTAACACCTCAGCCGTTATTTTTTTATAGAAGATAATTCTGTCGTTTTCTCAATCCGACAATAATTCCGTTGTGGGATCCACCAATGATTGTGCCGTCGTACGAATATTCCCGACAAAAAGAAATTCTCGACCAAACGAATATTTTATAACAACTTGCTTACTTTGCAAAATTTATAATATATTACCCACAACTATAACATTATATCAAATAATCCATAATATTTAAAAATGATATTTATAGAAAATTCATCTTTAATTTATAAAAATTGGGGTCTTACATAATTACTATTAGTAAATGGTTAAATTGATAAAAGTTTAAAGTTATGAGTGAAATATGATTTTTTTTCAAAATAAGCAAGTGGTTATAAAATAATCATTGTTGTCGGAAAATATTCGTTTGGTCGTGGAATATTTTTCTGTCGGGGAATATTCGTACGACGGCGCAGCTATTTGTGGGCCCCATAACGATTAACTGTCGGATGAAGAAAACGACAAATTTGAGTTTTTACAAATAACGGCGTAGTTGTTACCGTTAACACTGTTGAAATACCCGGTGGTTAAAATACAGTAATACGCATTATTGCACAGTAGCACACGGTATTGCACAATATTTTTAAAATTATTGATTCTTACGTAAGAAGCACTACTCAATAATTGTTACAGTAATTACTGTTCAATATTTTATTTTATTGATTCAATAATTGCTACGTTGAAATTTTATATTATTGTTGTTCAATAATTGTCACTGCACAGTATTTCCCATTATCAGATCAATAATTCATATTATTTGAATAATATTATTAGATAACATTATTGGCAATGTCTAGAAAGTTCTGTCTAAGGAGAGGTTTGGTCATCTAATTGCGCGCCAGTAAGGAGAAATCCTTATTGGAAAGCCCTCTTTCCTGGGAACGGCCTGATTGTCATAAATGTGATTCTGTAATATTATTTGTGAATAATTAATTATTGATTCATATGATAAGAAATATTTATATTATGTGGATATAAATGAGGGAGGATATATTTTGTGTGTTAAAAATAAGGAGTTAATGTTGAGGTTTTTATCCGTATTTTTGTCGGAATGGAGGTATTAAAAATCAGGGTTTTTGAGATATTTTGCGGGGGTTATAATTTTTAATCCGACCGTTGGATCGTGGTAATTTTTGGATATGTTATACATATATAAGTTGAGTATATGCCCACAAATTTTGAACCGTTAAAAATGAACGTATGATTTATTATGAATTTTACGAGATGACTGGTTCAGAAATTGTTGAATTTTCGGAGTTTATCATTTTGGTGGAAAAATTCTAGAATTAGTGGGCCCCACTTGTGGGTGGTGAAGAAATGTGCTGAATTATATTTCAAATGTGGTGGGTGGGAATAGTAGCAGGTAAAGCCATCAGGTTGCAGGTCAAACCTACCAAAATTTTCCTATAAATAGAGGGCTAAGTTAGAATTGAAAATCACACCAGAAACATAAGCTTTCTTCTTTCTCTCTCTATATTATGAAGCATATTTTGTGAGTTTTTAGATACTTGGTGAGTTGCTATTCATCAGTGCAAGTTTCCTTCAGCATCATATCCGATATCCAGTCAGAAGTACTGCTGCTTTTGAGGTAAGGGATAGTAAGAGGATTTTAAGGGTTGTTATGTTTTTCAGTTTCGTAATTTTTTTGATCTTCAAAAATTCTGGAAAAATTTGAAATGATAATTTGATGAGTTTTATTGATTGTGTCCAAAAATGGTGATTTTTGGATGTATAGATTAAGAGTTATGAATTTTATGAGAAAAGACTATTTTTAAAAGTAACCGTTATTCCTTGTGGTAACTCCAAAATTGATGAAATTTTTATTGGGAGTACATGTATATGATAGAAGTATACTCTGTAAATTTCAGAATTTTTGGACAAAAGTACAATTTTTGATAAATGTCTAAATATTCGGTGGTTTTGGCCATATGAAAAATAGTAAATGAGTTTTAAAAATTCTGAGAAAAATATATGTTCAATATGGGACTATATTATGCTAAATTCCCAGAAAAGAAATATTTTTGGAACTGATTTGGTATTTTTCATGAAAATGGACTAGTTATGAGTAAATGAATTAAATATGTTATGTGAAGTAAGGAAATTGAAAATAGGATTTTATGGCTTGAGAATCCTATATGAGGTATATGCAGATTTTTGATGAGGGTTTTGATTATTGGTGATAAAATTTATGAGTTTGGTATTTTAGAATGATTAAATGCATTATTTAGTAAAGTGTAAACAATTTAAATAAATTGTTTATAAGCTTAAGAAATATTATTCTTTCAATATCATTATACCGAAATACTGGTATGAATTTTTATTGTGGAATTTCTACTTTTTGTGTCGAGTTACTATTCATGAGTTTACTATTCACGAGTATCTATTCATGAGTTACTATTCACGAGTTACTATTTCTATTAAAATTGGTTATATTGATTTTATTATCATATATAACATTTTTATTAACCCTGATGTTGAAATTCTCTTTCACTAGAGTGTAAAGATGGGTAGATTATTGGTATGATCATGACTAGGGTTCTCTTTGGC